>JAQJVL010001538.1:0-174178 GCA_035578905.1 Stictocephala bisonia
TGGATTTTTTCTTTAAAGTTTAGTGTCTTGGTTAAGCCTGTTTTCGATTATTCTTAGAGTTTCTTTTACCGGAATATTAGTGAACAAGTTAACTACATCAAAACTTACAAGAATGTCATTATTATTTATGGTCATGGTTTTTGTCATTTCAGTGAATTCTTTTGAATTCTTTACGTGTGATGTTGTGTTGTTAGCCAAAGGAGTGATTATTGGAAGGAGAAACTTGCATAATTCACGGGAAGGAGAATCTCTGGAGCTGACAATAGGTCGTAAGGGAATATTCGTAGGAAAATCGTAATATTCATCTTATTTCAGTCTGATTTGAATATTAATTTTATTGTGTTTTGACATTTTTCGTTGATATCGTGACCTTGACAGCACCTGATTGGCTATATTAATATAACCCTGTTAATATTTTTATTTTTTATATTTAGTAGAAATTCATTTTGTTGTACTCCATTCTAGGATCTAGGTTAAAATGTAGATAATTATTAAAGTAGATAAGTTTATTAGTTTAAGAACGTAGTTTTATAACATGTTTGTGTAGATGTAATTTAGTTTTTAGCACCTGAAAAAGGTTTGGGATTTACCAAATCGAAACGTCGTGATTGTTACTTTTCACGTAATGATGGCAAATGTCCAACTACCTTTGTCTCCCTCATCTGATACTCCATCATTAACAAATTTCAAAAACAATATGATATATTATAACTGCAACTGGTAGACGGATAGAAACACTTTTTTGTCTTTAACACTTTAACACTTCTTTGTCTTCTTGTAATTAAGTATTATAACTGTGTCTATCTCCAAATAAAAAAAAAAAAATAATTTTGTGCAAACAAATCCTGTGTGATCTATCCAAATTAGATTATGGTCGACGCGTAATCCCAACAACTTAAAACCCTTACATTTTCAATTTCTTTATCATCAGCCGTGACTGTCAGTTCTATATAACATTTCTTGATTTTTATTGTGTGAAATAATAGGTATTTTTTTAAATATTTATTAAAAAATGTAATAGAGGCTAAATACTGTACAAGATTGTTAATTTATGTAAAAATGTAAAAAAAAATACAAGGCTTTCACTTTGTGTTGGCATTAAAAGGCTGGAAAGACGGTCATTTATTTAAACCCGTTGTATTAAATTGTTGCAATAACACAGTTTAAAAGTAACAAATTAAAATTTTAGGTTGGTACAGTGATTAGAATAATCAGAAGAAATAATGATATCACTTAAACTCTGATAGGATTTCGTGATCCAATTTGTTGAAAATGGGCCTCATTTGTTGTTAATATTTTATCTCATTTATAAATACAAATACATCCATAAATACCAAATGTGTCTATGTTCGTTTTGTAGATTTCAAATACCAATGAAATATAAAACCACACCCATCAATTAATTATAGTGTGATATCAAAGTATCAATATTAGAGCTCAGTTAAAGAGATTTGTTCCTACAAAATATTTAAACAATTATTTTTACACGTGTTTTGTAACAGATATAAATTTCCTGCATTTCACTTTTCTTGTACAAGGGAAGTCTGGAAAGGATTCATAAACCACACTTCAGGATATTGTTTTTAGTCTACCACCTCCTGAACTTTGGCTTAACAAAAAAACAACCTCCACATTATTTACTCTTAAATTTCAATTTCAACACTAAACTTTAATTAAATACATATACCGCATCTTACTTTATTATATCCTTTTAATATTAAATCTAAAGTATTATTGAATGCAGTTATTGAACTATTGAAATGTAGTAAAACAGATACCTGTTATCTGTGGTAGTAGCTTCTTTGATCAGGCAAAGTCGCTAAACAAAATAGTGTACTTAAATTTTACCAAAAGTATGTTATGTGATGATTTCATATTTTTTAGTTCCTACCAATACGATAGCTAAATAGCAACAAAAGTTTGTACTAACTAGCGTACTAAAGATTCAACCTCACAAATGATGTAACAGTTTCCAACTTCACTATTACAGTGAATAGACAGTTAATGTTTTGTAAAGCAACCATATTGTGTTCACTAAACAATTTCAGACTTTCTTTTGATAAAACTATTCATTTAAAGCAGAAAAAACAAACACTTAATTTCTATTTCATTATATAAATTCACTTCAATAAAATAAACCAAGAGGAAAGAGATTCACCTAATTAAAAGTCACCAGTGATCCGACAGACAACTGGAAATTGGCCTTCCTGGCTTTAAGATTACACTCCTATCTAATTTGTCATGTCAGACGGACTCAGCCATTACTTTATTACATTACAAACCTCTTTTTCTCACAAATATAAGTAAGAGCGCTATGACTCATTTTTAAAATGACTCTTATTACTCTATTATAAAATTACTTCGATATATTCAAATAAATAATAGACTAATGAAAACAATTAATGTTTAAGTATCACTATAGACGTTTTTGTCTTGGAAAGACAATTTTAATAGTCAATATTCAGTTGACTTACTTAAAATGTATTTACTTTTCATGTTCTTACAGTGACAAATTATTTTCCTATATTGCATTTACATTAAATATATATAAAAAAAATTTAATATATTCTTATTTGTGTATCGTTGTCATACTTTGATAAAAGATAATTGAACGAAAAAACTATACAACGATCCATTTTAAGCGAAAAACTACACAATGATATTTAGTATATTTTTAATATTATTTATTTTTAATTTATATGACTGCCATCGAGTTTAAAAAAAGGCCAAATGTACCAACATATTTTTCACAAATATTACAATCGTACGTATTGTTTCTATAAATAAATGTTCCATTTCTATCCTATTAATTACACTGCGTAATTATGTAAAGTTTACAAAACAGATTTGTTGGAAGTATTTTATTTGTACTGTTTCCTTTGTTTTTCTCAGAAAAGTAATTTTAATCACATTAGGTTTGTACAATTAGTAAAATGAGACACTTGATAATGATAAACTGATCATTGGCTGAGAAATCATAACAATACCATTACCGTTTCACACAAAACTGTTTCATTGAGTTACCTTTTAATTTGTGAGGTTTTCTCTTTTTTAATCTATAATTTAGTTTGTGTCTAAAATAATTAATAATTGTTGGCTACTTTAGTTAGATCATTGCTAGTTTTATTATATATTGCCAGTATAATATATTTTTTCTATAAAGATGGAGGAGGACCGGTACTATTATGTATGTTCTATAAAGATGGAGGAGGACCGGTACTATTATGTATGGTCTATAAAGATGGAGGAGGACCGGTACTATTATGTATGTTCTATAAAGATGGAAGAGGACCGGTACTATTATGTAGGTTCTATAAAGATGGAGGAGGACCGGTACTATTACTGTATGTATGTTCTATAAAGATAGAGGAGGACCGGTACTATTATGTATGTTGTATAAAGATGGAGGAGGACCGGTACTATTATGTAGGTTCTATAAAGATGGAGGAGGACCGGTACTATTATGTAGGTTCTATAAAGATGGAGGACCGGTACTATTATGTAGGTTCTATAAAGATGGAGAAGGACCGGTACTATTATGTAGGTTCTATAAAGATGGAGGACCGGTACTATTATGTAGGTTCTATAAAGATGGAGAAGGACCGGTACTATTATGTAGGTTCTATAAAGATGGAGGAGGACCGGTACTATTATGTAGGTTCTATAAAGATGGAGAAGGACCGGTACTATTACTGTATGTATGTTCTATAAAGATGGAGGAGGACCGGTACTATTATGTAGGTTCTATAAAGATGGAGAAGGACCGGTACTATTATGTATGTTCTAGAAAGATGGAGGAGGACCGGTACTATTATGTATGTTCTATAAAGATGGAGGAGGACCGGTACTATTATGTATGTTCTATAAAGATGGAGAAGGACCGGTACTATTATGTATGTTCTAGAAAGATGGAGGAGGACCGGTACTATTATGTATGTTCTATAAAGATGGAGGAGGACCGGTACTATTATGTAGGTTCTATAAAGATGGAGGAGGACCGGTACTATTATGTAGGTTCTATAAAGATGGAGGAGGACCGGTACTATTATGTATGTTCTACTTCATCCTTCGAAAATATTATTGGTCTATATTTTATCATCCAATATAGACACTACATTTTACTACTGGTGTGCAAGTTCAAGTAGAAGAGCTAAGTTCAAACATAACAACGTAATAAATCTTTCGTGGTTTCGGTGATTTGTAATATTAAATGTTTCTTTTTTTCATAGAATGAAAATCAGATCAACACGACGTCGTTCCTATTCCATGTAAATCTGCATGTCCCTTATCCGTCCATGTTTGATGGCGTTCTTTAATATTGCGTATGGTTGGTTCCACAGCAGACAGTCCAGTTCAATTCGAGCTATGAGCAGCTCTCAACCGGTCTTGTCTTACGACAACGGCGGGGGTAGAACAGAGGGCTCCTGTGACCTCACCCCCCCCCCGCACACAATCTTTAGGCTGAAACTGGACGGTATGGGCTATAGTAACAAACTGACTATGCAAGGCTATGTGTTTATCCGGCCGATATGTTTATCTGGTGGTTCAGTTCAAAGTGTGTGTACCTTTGAACCCACACACATACAGTGTTCTTGACCCACCCGTCCACCCACACACATCTAATGGTGTTGACCCACCCACCCACATACGTACAGTGTTGTTCCCTGGATATTCGGCTAATAATAAATGGCTCTTTATAAGGAACAGTCAAACCTTAGTTAGTAGATCTGGAATAGTAACCAGACTACACGGCCTGTTCACACTCATCCTACACTAATGTAATCATTCATAGTCATCCTAAAATATGCAAAAAGTCGTGTCGACGTCACATATCTAAGAGAATGTAATAAAATAGACTGTAAATTGTTTTAAAACAGTTATATTCCGTATATTTATATCCAATTACAATATCTGGTAAACTCATAAAGATCGAATATTGGCCTAAGAGTCAAGCAATATTGAAGCCTCCCTCCACAATGAGGTCTGAATGAGTTTGGTGAGTGCTAGTAAGAGGATTGCTCTTTTGTGAGATAAATCAACATCGAGACCGACAACACTTGACTTAAACTAGTCTGAGCTAAGGAGTTCTAAGCCTGTCTGTGTCGTGTCTCTTTGATTCTCTAGAAAAATAGAAACAAACCTTCTTGACAACGCTAAGTGTTTACAGAATCGCATGCAGATGTTAAGTTATGAATAAACTTGTACTGTCTTTTTTTATTTAAAACCAAAAAGTGGTTCATCATCATCAACCGTTGACGTTTCCGATTTTATGAGTCATAACATCTACTCTATTGATATTAAGATTTTTGTTATATTAATTTTTAAGTTTTGGAAGTATGCGGTTTTGCAATTCATCGGTGGATCTAGATAGTTTTGAAACTAAGGTAACATAATAGCAATGTTGCAAATGAAACAATTTGTTGTAAGTAAAAAAATCTTGATGAAATGATATTTTCATGCAAAAACTATCTTTCTAAGAATTACACTATTTTTAAATTCAAGCATTTTTAAAAACGTGTATTTTTTTAATTTAATTCAAATAACTAAATTTAGATTCTTATCATAACATTCGATAAATACATAAACATGAACATTGAACATGATCTGCATCTTTTCTTTGATCAGAAACGTTGTTTACTATGTTCTTACAGTACGTCAGGGATGCTAGCTCTGACAATTATTTCCAAAATGTTTCGTTAGAAGGTTTAATTCATCCCAACTTTTTTGAGGTGCTATTGTAACATCTGTCGGGATTGCATCTGGTAATGTCATATTGCTAACTAACATTTCCTACTCGTTCACAAACATCTCTGTATTTTACAAGGTTGGTGCTGGAATTTCCTTCTACATTTGTTACAACATTGTCTCATTGATTTTAAAAATAAATATTTTAGTCGAATTGAAATGGAAAAGCCACTTGCTTGGGGGTTTAAACACCTCACAGCACCTCTATTTCCAACCATAAACCTTAAAATTAAGTGGCTTAACTGTTCCAAACCTTTCAAAAATTACACTGCAGTCTTGGTATTTTAACATAATAATCGAATGTTCGACATCCTGTTGTGTGAAAATACACTCAACTGAAATGTTGTTAGAATTACGATTTGCTAAATTAAACTTTTAACCAAGTAATGAAAGATTATACTTAAACGTTCTATCCGTTCGATGCAAAAACTGTCCACTTGACGTGTCTCTGATCCACCATTACATCTTTTATAAATGTTACAAACCTAAATATTAGCAGCTCTCCTACGCACATAAAAACTGGTAGCAACCAGTTTTAGATAGAACCCATAAGGAACAGGGTCCATGTTTAATGTTTTACAATAGCAGTTCACATATCCCTCAACCCCCACACCTGGCCAACAAGGCCTCACAGTTACTTCTACTGCCTCAAACTGCATTGCAGTTGTGGTAGCGTTACACTATTCTGATTTTCTTGTAAAATCTGCAAAGCGCTACTGCATTTACAAATTAATAGCATTTGAATGTTTAAAAGATATTTTGAAACAACGGTTTGAAACTATCCCATTTAATGTATTGGTAAATGATCGTATAGTTTTAAACCGGAGATGTAAGGTTTGACATTCCATCCCACGAGCTTCAGGTAGTCAAATATTTTATTATAATAATTATTGGTCAGAACTATGTTGCAATCAATTATCATTAAGTTTAAAAATATCAAAATCTCAATATTGTTGATATACATCAACCCCTGGCTCTAAGAAAGGTCACACAAACGTCTGTGAAGTAGATATACAAGCAACCCCTGGCTCTAAGAAAGGTCACACAAACGTCTGTGAAGTAGATATACAAGCAACCCCTGGCTCTAAGAAAGGTCACACAAACGTCTGTGAAGTAGATATACAAGCAATCCCTGGCTCTAAGAAAGGTCACACAAACGTCTGTGAAGTAGATATACAAGCAACCCCTGACTCTAAGAAAGGTCACACAAACGTCTGTGAAGTAGATATACAAGCAACCCTTGGCTCTAAGAAAGGTCACACAAATGTCTGTGAAGTAGATATACAAGCAGCCCCTGGCTCTAAGAAAGGTCACACACACGACTGTGAAGTAGATATACAAGCAACCCCTGGCTCTATGAAAGGTCACACAAACGTCTGTGAAGTAGATATACAAGCAACCCTTGGCTCTAAGAAAGGTCACACAAACGTCTGTGAAGTAGATATACAAGCAATCCCTGGCTCTAAGAAAGGTCACACAAACGTCTGTGAAGTAGATATACAAGCAACCCCTGACTCTAAGAAAGGTCACACAAACGTCTGTGAAGTAGATATACAAGCAACCCTTGGCTCTAAGAAAGGTCACACAAATGCCTGTGAAGTAGATATACAAGCAACCCCTGGCTCTAAGAAAGGTCACACACACGACTGTGAAGTAGATATACAAGCAACCCCTGGCTCTAAGAAAGGTCACACAAACGTCTGTGAAGTAGATATACAAGCAACCCCTGGCTCTAAGAAAGTTCACACAAATGTCTGTGAAGTAGATATACAAGCAACTCCTGGCTCTAAGAAAGGTCACACAAATGTCTGTGAAGTAGATATACACGCAACCCCTGGCTCTAAGAAAGGTCACACAAACGTCTGTGAAGTAGATATACAAGCAACCCTTGGCTCTAAGAAAGGTCACACAAACGTCTATGAAGTAGATATACAAGCAACCCTTGGCTCTAAGAAAGGTCACACAAACGTCTGTGAAGTAGATATACACGCAACCCCTGGCTCTAAGAAAGGTCACACACACGACTGTGAAGTAGATATACAAGCAACCCTTGGCTCTAAGAAAGGTCACACAAACGTCTGTGAAGTAGATACTGGGTTTATCTCCTGTAAACAGTTAAATATGTTCGTTCCAGCATTCATTAAGCTTTCAAGAGTGTTACTGACCCTATTCACTAATCCCATAAGATTTTTTATTCCCATTTTCTTATCCAATGACCTAAGTGTATTTAGTTAATTAATACAAGTGAACCTAACAGATCAAACGAGATAACCAACCAGTAGAGAAACTATACAAGAGCATATGTATTTAGTTACAGACCAAAAGTTCTCTTAAACTGCAAAATATGGGCTCAATAACTAATGATACGATACATAATGGAAAGAAGCGCATTTTATATATAATTATTTTTGTTGAAAGACTGTGGTATGTCAAATTAGTGTCTTTTAATCATATTTTCGTTATTTATAAAATCATCAGTACAGTCAATTATTGAATATGATTGAATTTACACAAATGATTTGCCAACGTACAAACACAACACTCGTAAAAAATTTTTCAGGTCATTATTATTTACCCTTTTGCAAAGATGTTTGAATTTAAGGCCCAATTTGAATTTGACAATGTTCATGTAAGATAGTTAAATTTGTGAAAGATTAAAAAATTCATGTTTTTATTTGACCACCAAGAATGATATTTTACCATCATATTGTCTAATCTATAATTTTTATTTTTTCAATACGAGTAGGCTTACAATTAATTTAAGAATTGTTTGTAAAATATCAGTACTTACATTTTATTTTGTTTAGGCATTTTAAGTAATTATAAAACGAATAATTAAATCATTTTTATTTCAGAAGAGAGAAATATTCAAATCCACTATAATCACATCTCAAAGCACGTTCTAGCCTCTTACCGTATTCATACAATACAAAAAGACAGGGAATAATAATCAAACCACGAGACGTGTTACATGTTATACATTGCAGGTCACTTACAACCATCCTGGTGTGTAAATGTTTTATCTTACATTCTTAAAGGTGACTATTATGAATGTATGATATTCACTAATTTATGCTGTAAACTTTAAATATTTAAAATGAAATACATAAAATATAGCCAAATTAATTTGTATACTTGTACAATTACAAAATTAGTACATAAGGGTTGATTTTAATATCCAATTCAGAGCTCATTTTCTGAGAATTATTATGCAGCTAATATATAGTTATATAGTATATAGTGCACCTTGTCAATACAATTAGTTCATTTTATTCATTAAAATATTGATTAGCTACAAATTTACTGAGAAAATCTAATCTCGCCAATGCATTGGCCGACTGTTAAAAATGAAGTAATAAATGCCAATAATATAAAAAGTCTAAAAAACTCATTTTCAACTGATTTATATAGTCTTAATTCTAATGTAATAAAATTTTGTTCTGTATTCTGTACCGATATACTTGTTTTGATTATTAACAGATGTTTTGAATGTGGTATATTTCTTGATAAATTAAAATATGCTAAAATAAAACCCACATTCTAAAAGAGTGAAAGGACAAAGCCTGACAATTTCAGGCCGATATCTTTGTTGCCTGTCTCTTCAAAATTATTTGTAAAAATTGTGTATAATAGGCTAGTACATTTTTTTGATAGATCTGATGTTCTTACACGGAGCCAATATGGGTTTAGAAGAAACAGGTCAACATCATGTGCTGTCGAGAAATTTTCAGAGATGATTTTTACCGCTCTTGACCGTAAGATGAAAATATCCCGACTTTTTGCAGATTTAGAGAAAATATCTTATTACGGGAGTCGGGGTAAGGCTCATGACCTTTTGTCATCATATCTAACCAACCGGCACCAAGCGGTACTCCTGACCATCCCTTCTGCAAAATCTATACAATCAACATTCTTGCCCGTTCGTCATGGAGTACCTCAGAGTTTTATTCTAGGCCCACTCCTGTTTCTAATTTATATAAATGATCTACCACAGTTTTTAAAACCTGCAGACATAATTTTATATGCTGATGACACAACACTTCTTGTGAAACATAAACACTCATTTAAACAATCAGAATTACTTGTTACAAAAATGAATGATCTGTCAAATTGGCTCTCTTCCAATAAACTAATAATAAATCATAGTAAGACACACTTAATTGAGTTTTCTTGTTAACCTACTCTAAATGTTCAACCCTTATTAGCACATGATGTTGACCGGCAAAATTCCAAATAAATTAGCAATACTGATAGAGCTATCAAATCAAATCAAAATATTTATTTGTCAATTAACAATACAAAAATTGCATGACAAACTTCAAAATCTAACTAAAACCTACTTAAATACTACATAATATGTCCTTATCAGACAAAAAACTGGCCAACAGAATAATATTCTCTATGAACTAAAAAAGCTTTTAAATATTTTCTAAATCTATTTACATTGGGCTCAGCTCACAGGTTTAATGGTAGACAGTTAAATAATTTTACAGCAGAACCAAACACTTTTTTATTCAAAAAAATGTGGTGTGATAAATAGGAACGGGTATGCGGTTGGTTTGTCTTAAGGAGTAACTATGACGTTGGCTAGAGAGAAAGCACTGAATGTTTTTTTTTTTTTACAAAAAGGAAGTAATCTCAAAGATATACAGACATGGAAAGGACAACAGATTGTTTGCGCTAAACAAACCTTTGCAGGATGAAACTTAGTAAGGCCAAGTAGAACTCTCACAGCTTTCTTCTGCAAACGGAAAACATATTGAGTTCAAGTACACTCTGCTCCTCAAGTTGGAAGACCGTAGATAAGATGGAGATAAACACATCCAAATTATGCAGAAAATAAAATATCCCTACTAGCAAAGTAAGAGAGTCTCCACAAAATAAAAATTCCGCTGCTAATTCTTTTGCAGACCTTGTCCATCTGAAGGTGATACTTTAAATTTGAATCGATAGACAATCCCAATAAGTCAGTGTGGTCAGTTGACTGAATTTCAGAGTCGCCTATAATAATATGGACCACGTCTTGATCAAAGTTATTAGAGTCAACTATGTGGAAATCAATAAGTTTAGTTTTGTCTGTGTTTACAGTAAGACAATTATTTTCTAGCCATTGTAGGAGAGAACTAACTTGAAGGAATGTGTCTATTTCAAGATTATCACGGTGTTTATGAGAGAGATTGAGTGACGTATTATCTGCAAATAGGCAAATGTTACTATCACTTATGCTACTTCGAATGTCGTTTATAAATATCAAAAATAAGACTGGACCGAGGACAGAGCCCTGTGGCACCCCTGTTATAACCGCCGCCTCAGGTGACCTCTTCCTACAGAGACATCCTGAGTCATCAACAAACGGTACCTCAACTGCCTGAATCCGACCTACAAGAAAAGAGGATAACCAATCAAAAGCATTTCCCCGTATTACAAGACTATGAATTTTATCCTATTTTAAGAGGATGTCATGGTTAACGACATCAAATGCCTTGCTTAGGTCAAAAAATATTCCAAATGTAAACTTTTGCTTATCAAGGGCTTCAACCACACTTGATACAAAATCAAACATGGCATTAATTGTAGACAAGTTTTCTCTAAATAGTCTAAACCCAAACTGCTTCGAACAAAGAAAATTGGTCAAAGACAAAAATGCTAACAGTCATTAGAAAAAAATTTTCCAATACCTTAGAAAAAGTAGATAAAATAGAAATAGGCCTGTAGTTACGAACATCAGAAGAGTTTCCTTTCTTTAGGAGAGGCTTACAACAGATAGCTTAAGTGCAGAGGGGAATAGACCATCCTCAAATGACGAATTTACAATGTGAACCAGTGGCAGGGCAAGTTGTTCAGCAATATCTTTCAGAATAATTGATGAGATGTCATCGCTGCCAGCAGAATGGCTTGGTTTTAAGGAATTAATCACTGAAATAACCTCTTATGATGACGGTATGTTATGTAAATCAGATGTATTGAGTCTATGTTGTGAGTTGAGAGTGTAGAGATCCCCGCACTCAGTCCAATTTGAGAAAAGTACTCGTATGAGTTGAAATCACGTTACACATCACCAGGTTCCGTAAGAATAAGTTCATCCTCAGTAGTCAAGGACAATTTTGTGAATATTTTTCTTGTTTCTTGTGTGGCTGGATGTCATTAAAGACATTCCAAATAGCATTGGTTCTGTTGTGAGACTGTTACGTGCTGTAGAACTGAAGCAGCTTTGGTAGCTCGAACCTCTGCACGAAATTGATTCTTTATGTGGACGAGTAGACTGTAAGTGTTTAGTTAAGGAGTATAAAGTTAACATCCTCTCTTGTATTTGCAGCAAAGGTTGGTTTAATACAATCTTTGTAGGAGGTCGTTTCGGGTGACGTTTGACCTTTCTTTCAGGGGCAACACAATCAAAATACTAAGATAATGTTGACAAAAACTCTGAAACTTTAGTATCTACGTCATGAGCAGACAACACAACATCCCATGTTTCATTATTAAGGAGGTTATTTAACAAGTTGATGTTATTTTTATTTAATGGACGCTTCAATCTGTCCACTTAAGAGTTTAGGTTTAGTTGTAGATTGTAATTTGAACTGGAAATGTGGGCTTATTCCAAAACTCAGTTCGGCTTGTTACGCCATTCGTCAATCAAGTCCAATAGCCAATCTTAAGACGTTACTACTCGTGTATTGTTCTTATTTTCAATCAAATCTCTCATATGGCGTAATCTTTTGGGGCAATTCAATTGAAAGCCAAAATATATTTAAATTGCAAAAAAGGTCACTGAGGATTATGAGTCACTGTACTCAGAAAACATCTTGCAGACCTCTATTTTCAAAATATAAAACTTTCCGCCTGTTTTCACTAATGTGTATTAGTTACTTCGTTTTTTTTAACCAAAATAATTATCCCAAAAACAATCAAATACATAATTACAATACAAGACATGGTGATTATATCGCACTCCCAAACACCGTCTAGCACTTATCGAAATAGGAATATCCTATTCTGCAATAAAGTATTTCAATATTCTACCAGCCGAGCTGAGAGAGGAATCTTCGTACTTAAGGTTTAGCAATAAGTTCAAATATTTTCTTTTATCTAGAGTAATTTATAATTAAACTGACTTTATGAATCTCTGCCGAGGTTCTCCATGACCGAATACTATGATAGTATTGTTTTTCCCTTTGTAATTTTTTTATGTTAATATATAAAAAGCTAAATGTATTCTTAGTTTTAGAGTTAAAAGGAATTGTAATATTAAATAATTTAACTGTAGATTTAACTCATTTGACGAAGCCTATTTGGATTCTTTGTATCTGTCATTGGTGAATGTATTTTAATAAGTAAAGTCAAAGTAATTACATATTTGATAATAATTGCCTCTGCTAAAAAATAAATCTACCTCTGTGGAGATATTTCCCTTGTTGAGAATAACAAATGGGCCAAAACATGGCCAGATTCCAAACTGTACTACCACTTTTACTTGTTTATTTGTCCTGTTGGAACGAAAGGAATACTCACAGGACATGAATAATAATTGTTTTAATTACAGGATTAGGAAATTGATCATACTTGTTCAAGTAAATCGATAGTATGTTACAAAAGAGCTTTGTTTTAAACCATCTGACGAAAGTTAATCTACCAAAAACCATCCCTCTAATAAATATGCTTCAAAAATGAAATTTAATTAATTAAAAATTGTTAATATGTTACTATAAATAGGAATGCAATATTTAAATATGTGTATTCTTTTAAATCCTAGTTCCTTATTTTTGGAGGGGGGGGGATTATGCTATATAGGTGTTGATACTAAAACATGATTAAGCCAAATAGTGCACATAGAAACCCTCTCATGCTACCTGCTATTTACTTTGGGTTTATGTTCAGGACTAGCCATCATTATGAAATAGAATATATTGTTTTATTTTTCTGTTATTTCTTTTGGAGAATAACGTCTCAACCCAAATATGCTAAAAATGTTTAACCATACTCGCTGACCTTGGCAATAGTTGTAAACATCCTTCTTTCACCAAATATTCGTTGTACACATTGACTTCTCGAAGATATTTATTATTACCAGTTTCTCGGATATCATGAGGCTCCCTAGGGCCGGTTGTTGACATTTTTTTAGAGTAAGTGAGTAACATTGTGCCCCACCACCCCAAATAAAAAGCCTGAGAGGTAGAAGTAATTCTCTCTGGATATAAATACTTGTAAATACAATTAAAATAAGTGCAAATACTTGAGGATTAAGGAATAAGGATTGAGACTCAATATCAGGGTTAAATTATATATTGAATGTAATATTTATTCCTAAAACCCCATTATATATTTAAAAAATCAATAAATACGACAAATCAGCTTCTAATAAATCTACTACCCGTACTTAAAAATCTATTTACTCGTCAATTTAAGGCCAAACTTAGGAAAACTGAAAACAAGGAATAACTAAAATACAGATAAACCTAAAGAAAATTACAAATTTAGTTTGTCATTTGCAATTTTAAAACCGTAATAAATAATTAATTTCAACACTTTAAATACAAAATAATGTTTTATTTTAAAAACCTTTAATTTAATATGGAGAATAACATAGTTTTATGTTAAACAAATTTTACCTAACCCTATTTTCATTGTATAAAACGGGACTTGTGTTGTACTAGTTATATTAGTATCATTAGAAAACAGTTTTTTTTGTTTTTTTTGGGCCAACCTGCTCCTCGAGCCTAGAATAGTTTGAAATTACTATGTCAAAATAATAAGGCTTTATAGACCATACAACTGAGGTGTAACAAGACCCTATTTGAAAATGTTCCAAAAACTACCCTTTTCCTCCGATTCCCTTTTCGGGATTTTCCAGGATACAAATATGTTTTCTTAGTTCTTTGGGGTCAACATGGAGGTTTCAGTTTAAACAAACTATGCAGCTCAGTTCGTTTGGCTACGGTAGATACTGTACTGGTGGTCTGAAAACACTGTTGTACAATGCTCTTACACGATGTAGGCCTAAAAATATGCTACTTATATTTTTCAAACAAATCTATCAAATTGTTTCTGTTGACATTCGAAAATGATTGTCATGATCGTGTCACATTCTTAGCTCAATTATTATTCAAAGCAAGTTTAATAAAAATTCACTATTAGGCCTAATAGAAACTATTTCACTCAGTAAAAGTATATTTTCATTATTAAGCCATTTATATAACTTCATAAGGTGATTACAAGAAATGTTTTAAATTATAACTAATCTGATATAAAATATATGTAACATAAAAGGAAACTTTGTAAGCATTAAGTAAGCCAAACATGATTATAGAATCCTCATTGACTCAGTTAATTGTGGAGTGAATGTTGGTTCTTCGTTAATAAGTGGAGTTTATGGTGGGGCTTAGTGACTGCGTGTATTGTGGAGTAATAGAATCGTATATTGACTTGGTATATTGTGGATTGAATGTTGGATCTTCGTTAATCTGGGAGAATATGTTTGGGCTTACTGACTGCGTGGTTTGTGGAGTAATAGAATCCTCATTGACTCAGTAGATTGTGGAGTAATAGAATCGTCATTGACTCAGTAGATTGTGGAGTAATAGAATCCTCATTGACTCAGTAGATTGTGGAGTAATAGAATCCTCATAAACTCAGTAGATTGTGGAGGGAATGTTGGATCTTCGTTAATCTGTGGAGTATATGATTGGCCTTGCTGACTGCGTGGATTGTGAGGTAATATAATCCTCATAGACTCAGTAGATTGTGGAGTGAATGTTGGATCTTCGTTAATCTGTGGAGTATATGGTTGGGCTTACTGACTGCATAGATTGTGGAGTAATAGAATCCTCATTGACTTAGTATATTTTGGATTGAATGTTGGATATTCGTTAATCCTGATAGTTGTAGCGAATCTGCAGAGGTAGTCACCATTTTAGATTTTCATAAGAGCAATGTTAAATGCGGAACAGTGCTGTGGCCATGCGTGCGTATGTGCGTGCGTGCATCATCGCTCTGTGTGAGGGGGCATCATCGCTATATAATCTGTTGTAAAATGTGTATCAAGTTACAAAATAAAGTCAATATAATACCAGTATGATCAGTCATAAGGATTGATTTGTAACAGATTTAGAAGAAATACACAATGATTTAAGGGGGAAAATGAAAGACCAGAGAGTCGAGATGTACGTACTTCGAAGAGGCTCTTGTATCAAGACCGAACGTGTATTTTCTGAACTCTGTGACTTTTTATGTTCTCTTGTTTACTATGGTTTCCCAAAATGTTGTTATTAGAAATGTTTGATAATTTCAAATGAAATATTTAGTATTACAATTCAAAATCACAAAATATAGTTGCTTAATATAATTGATTTAAATCTGATAGAATTGGTATAGTAATTGAATGTAAATTGGCCAGTTGCAAACGCTGGTTTACAGTGAAAATAACCGGTAGCCGGTAACAGCCAGTGTAGCAGGAAGTTGTTTCACTTACAAAGCTTCAAATAACTTAGTATGCTCCAATTAGGAACTAAACACAAATTATTAATTATAGCTTAAAAGTTGGTACTTCATCAATATGTTCTCGCAAAACCACTCATTGTAATAACCGCTCCTAAGTATACATAAATATTTACAAACCTACACCACGTTTTGGATAAATGACTAGTTAGGGTCCTTGTCTCCCTTTACGGGAAGAAGGTCACGATGTAGGCCTAAGTTGTCTTAGATTTAATTTAATAGTGTTAAGAATGTAAGTAATAATGGTCACTACTAGAGATTCTGGGATGCTCATGTCGGATGCTATTCAGCGTCTGGGTGTTGCGAAAGGGACAGAACTTAGTATCAGACTGGTCAATTAGCTGAAAATCAGATAAATACTTCATGCTTTGGATTCCACATAAAGCTGTAGGTATTATATTACAAAATGGTCGTTTCTTATCATAAGTCGAACTCACTAACCAGACTACACAGATCATCCACACTCATCCTTCACTCATGTAAAAATTTACATTCGGTTTAAACACGATCAATATCATGCCGGCGCCTCATACTTGAAAATTATGCGAGAATATTAAATTAATGTATTTAAATTATTCAAGTTTAAATAAACTTGTGAGGAAAGGATTAGTAATGAAAAATTAGGAGGTCTCCTGTTTAAATGAGTCAATTCATTTTGCATTTATTTCACAAAGCAAAAGTTTCTTAAATGAATAATTAAATCCGAGTTAGAGGAGAAAATCTTATATAAAAGTGAAGGAGAACTTAAGCTGCAGAGAAAGTAAGTTTTATCTGATTGATGGCTTCCTTTGAAATTGTCATTAACATGAATTCCTCTTATTCTTTCGTAGGCTTAAGCGACCAGTGTGATAGCTAAATATTCCAGTAATGACCGCGTTAAGGTATTATCTACAATATTTATATCACCAAACATTTCACCCATGTGATGTGACATCCTCAGTGGTATTTCAGAGGTACACACAGCTTTACGTTTTTGAATAACCACGGCAAAATAATTTATTGAAACCCGTGCTTTCAGTTACAAAACAAAAAGCAATTTCAGTCAAAAAAAGACGTTGTTTAAGTCCAATGTACCAAATAAAAGAGGATTTATTAGGAAAGTTTTTAAGATATTTGACACCATTCACATTCACTTTTTGGTAACAAGAAGTCCTCTTAAAGTTAGAAGTGAATTTGTAAAACTTTCAAATGTTGTACTATCACGCAGCTTAAACCACAATAAAAATAAATCAATCGTAATGAAAAATAGTTCATTTAACTAACTATTTTACGTAATGATGGAAATTTAACATTCTTTAAGTATATACCACACTTTTGAGTATTTTTTCGATTACTATAGGAAAACTAACTTTATTAGTCACAAGTCACTAATTTTGTAAAAATCCTTTCAAAATCACTGTTTAAAAAGAAATTTTAATAAAATATATCTAAAACGACTATTTTACTCCAAATACTATGAAAATAACCCAGTAATAGTTTAAACACTAAGTGCCAATCACCCTGCATAACAACTTAACTATTGTACATGCAACATGGAAACTGCTATGAAAAATTTATTTCTGTTACTACCTACGGCCTCGTGGTGGAAAGTTCGGCCTGCGGCCTCACAAAGGTACTCTGCTACAGTCCCATTTTTGGGTCTCGTCAGGTGACCTCGTGAGGGAGATCGACCTACGGATTCTTAACCTGTTTGACTATAAACTTTGGTTTTAGGGATAGTGGAGCCTATAAACATAATCTTTTTTCAAATCTAATGGTATAATAGTAATCAACTGAAGAATACCTTTAATTTGATACCTCACTTGGGTATATAAGTTTAACATTACCCAACTTTGGGATTTTTAGCATATTTTTTATTTCGGGGGCAAAGCCCTTAAACGTTGTCTCTTCCAAAATACAATGATATAATGTGATTTTGATGATGAATACCAATAGTTTGATACCCCACCTGGGTGGTTTATATTAATATTACCATTTTTTCAGATTTCTTTTAGCATTTGCCCCTTATTAATTGCCTTTTTCGAAATCTGATGGTATATATTTTATATTCAAGAGACAAATATATTTAATTTGATACTCCACTTGAGTAGATAACATCAGTATTAAAATATTTTACATTATTTAAATTTAATTGTTTTTCCCTCGATAACCAGAATTTTTAAGTTTTTAGGCTGAAATTTATATATAAGATACGCTTGTAGGACTGTGAAAGTTTGAAACTTTTACTCGAGATTTTCCTCAAGTTAGGTCAGAAATACTACTGTTTTGTGATTTTCCCATAAGAAATACATTGGGGCTGAGTTGGCAATAAAAAAGGCTGCCATTTCGGAACTATGAAAAAAATTTTAATATCCCTTCTTATTGCACGCCTACAATACAGAACCAATCATCCTAAGATGTTTCAGCCTCGGAGGTTTAGTAGCTTTTGAGAAACGGTGATCAGTGATCAGTGGTATTTGGTTTCTATATATATATAGACTAGCTTTGCTCGTTGGGGGCTTCGCCCCCAAACCGCCTTGGATTTTAGGCCAATTTGTTGAATATAAAAAGTTCAATACAATTTATATTGTTGTCAGTCTATTTTTATTTAAGTTGAAAACGGGTGTCTACCTAAATTGATCACAGGGAGGCTTCTCAAGTTGATCACCGGGGGCTACCCAAGATGACAATGGTTGTTTACCCAAATTTATCAAGTAGGGCTATCAAAGTTCATCACAGGGCTACCTAAGTTGATACCGCAAATAATCACGGAGGATTAATCAAGTTGATCACAGGAAGTTCGCAACGTGATCACAGGAGCTATGCAAGTTGGCCATGGGAATCTGCCCAAGTTGATGACAGGGGCTAACCAAGGTTACCACGGGTAGTTGTCTTAGTTGATGATGGAATGCTACCTAAGTTGATTACAGGGGCTGGTAAACGGAGAGGTCGACGTAATTAGTGTGCAAGGCTGTAAGTTTCCAGCTAGTTTTTAATCATACCGAAATGGTGATTCCAAAACATCACATATTTGTTACAAAAAACTCAACTTTACCGACCTTTTGTGAGGTAAGTGTAATCTGTACAACATTGAGGTATAACAAAATTTCCAATATTATAACGGGTGACTACCAAAGTTGATTACCAGGGGCTTTCCGAGTTGATTACAGGCTACCAAGTTGACCAAGAGTGGTTACTGAAGTGGGATCACGGGGGAATCCAAGATCATCACGGGGGGCCAAAGTGGTTGACGGTCGACTACCCTAGTTGATCATGAGGACTACCTATGTTGACCACGGGGGGCTACCTAAGGAGACTATGGGGGCTAACCCATATGATAACAGGTGATTAGCCAAGTTGATCACAGGGGGCTCCCAACATGATCACAGGGGGCGGGGGGTTACTCAAAATTATCATTATAGATTACCTAAGTTGTTGATGGGATGCTACCGAAGTTTATCACAGAGGCTGGTCAACAGAATGGTAAATGCAAATAGTGTGCAAGGTTTTAAGTTTCCATCTTGTTTTGATCGTGCTTAAATGGAGGATATATTTTTTAAATCACATTTTTTGACAAAAACTCAACTTTACCTAATGTTTATGCAGAAACTATAGTATGTACCACAAATATGTATAAGAAACCTTTTGAAGAAAACTCAGTTGTTAGTTTGAATATATCATTAGTTGTTATCCAAATTACAGTAAATATTACAGCTTCAGTAAAATAAAAACCTCAACTGTGGAAACAGGGAAGCGTTTTATCGCCAGCCATTTTGAAAAAGTGTAAAATCTAATTACTCATATAGAATTGTTCTTAACAGAAAAATGAAGGTAAATAGTGTGTAAGGTTTCAAGTTTCTAACTTTTTTCAATCATGCTTAAATAGGAGGATCTCTTCCGAAAAAATCACATGTTTTCAACAAAACTCAATTTTACTGACGTTTTGTGAGGAAACTGTAGTATTTACTACAAATATATATGCCCCCTTTTGTACAGAATGTAATTCTTAGTTTTATTATTTCATTAGGTATTATCAAAACCAAATATTACAGCTTCAGTAAAATAAAAACCTTAACTTTTCAAACTGGAAAGTGTTTTCTCGTCAGCAATTTTGATTTTTTTCTGGGTTATGAAAAAAAATCAAATTTTATAACATTTTCTTTAAAATATATAAATATGTTTTAATTATAAATATAACATTTTATTAGGTGCTATCCAACATAAATATTACAGCTTCAGTAAAACAAAAACTTTAAAACCCAAACAGGTCACAGATTTTACGTCAGCCATTTAAAATGTTGTCTGGGTTATAAAAAGTTAAAAATGAAATTTTATGGCAGTTTTCGTAACAAAGTAGTAAATTTAGATAGTGTGTATGGGTTTAAGTCCTAACAATATCTTAATAAGGCAATAAAATACAAAAAAATATCAAAAATAGAATATGTTGAACTAAAATATCAATTTAACGATTTTTTGTGTAGTTATTATCAAAAATGCAAAAGAGTTATGTAACCAAAATTCAAGGAAACGATTACAAATCTGGAATATGCTGTCATATTTGCTCTATAACCAAAGGTTTGTCCACAGTCAAGCCGTAAGTAAACCTCTGTACATAGTTAAAAAATCGTATCCGCTATTTTGAATTTGTTTGGGGTTAAAAATTAAATGTTTGAGTTTTTTGAGTTTTCACGTCGGTTGCTCAGTAATAGCTACAAGTGTGCCAAATTTCAAGTTTCTAGTTCATCAGAGTTCTACCGTACTGAAGTTGATAATGGGTGCTACCAAAGTTAATAATGGGAAGGGTGTAATCCAGCTTATCTTAGATGTTACCCAAATTAATCACGTGGGGCTACCGAAGTCGATTAAGGGAGCTAACCTTGTTGATCATAAGGGGCTACCTAACTTGATCACTGGAGCTACCAAAGCTGATTATGGCTGGCTACTTAAGTTAATAATGGTAGGCTACAAAAGTAGATCACGAGGACTACCCAAGATGATCGCGTACAAAGTTGTCCCGGAGAAATGTACAAGATCATCACTTGGGGCTACCTATGTTTATGACGGTTGTAAACCCAAGTTGGGCTATATACGTTGATCACGAGGAGTTCCTCAAGTTCATCACGGAGGCTACTCGAGAAATTGACGGTAGGCTACTCACACTAGGATGATCATGGGGGTTGCTTTACCCAAGTTGATCACGGGGCCTACCTAATATAACCATGGGATCTACCTAAGATGATGACGGAATGCTAACCAAGTTGATCATGGTGAGCTACCTGAGTTGATCACGAGAGACTGTCCAAGATGATCACGTGGGGTTACCTAAGATGATAATGGGGGGGGGGGTCCCAAGTTAATCAGTTAAGTATGCTACCTAAGTAGATTAAAGTTGTGTACCTAAGTTTATCACGTGGGGCCACCCAAGATAATAACGGGTGATTACCCAAAATTATCACAGGGGCTCCTAATATGATGGTGGGGGTGGGGTTTATCCAAGATGATCATAAGGAATTGCCTAAGTTGTTGATAGTACACTACCAAAGTTGATTACGGAGGCTGGTCAACAGAGTAGTAAACGTAAATATTGTGTATTGTGCCAGGTTTTAAGTGTCAAGCTTTTTTTTTAACCATGCTTAAATGAGAGGATATATTCAAAAAATTACAGTTTTTGACAAAAAAAACTCAACTTTATTGCTTTTGCGAGGAAACGATAGAATATACCACAAAAATATATATGACAACTTTTGTACAGCAATGTATCGTTAATTTACATATTTCATTATGTGTTATCCAAACTAAATATTACAGCTTCTGTAAAATAAAAACCTCAAATATGCAAACAGGTAAGCGTTTTATCGTGAGCCATTTTGAATTTTTTGGTAGTATGAAAAAAGTGCAAAATCTAATTATATATAATTTTATTTACAGAACACGTGAGGGTAAATAGTATGTAAGATTTTAAGTTTCTGACTTTTATCCTGCTTAAATAGGAGAAACTCTTTCAAAAAAATCACATGTTTTCGACAAAACTTAAATTTACCGACATTTTGTGAGGTAGTAGCATTTACTAAAAAAATATACATTACTCTTTTTATTCAGAATTAATATAATAATTTGAATATTTCATTAGATGCTACCTAAACTAATTATTACAGCTTCAGTAAAAAAAAACTTCAACTCAGTAAACAGGACAACAGTTTCACGTCAGCCACCTTGATTTTTTTCTAGGTTATACAAAGTGAAAAATCAAAGTTTATAGCAGTTTGATAACAAAGTAATAAAGATAAATAATGTGTAAGGTTTTAAGTTTCTACCTTTTTAACGATTTTTTGCGTAGTTAGTATCAAAAATACAATAAAATGTTATCCAAACAAAATTGTAGGAAATTTAATTACAAATGTGGAATATACTATCAAATTTGCTCTACAATCTTCGGTATGCTCACAATCAAGCCGTAAGCAAATCACTGCACACAATTTAAAATTCCCGTCCGCAATTTTGATGTTTTTGGGGGTTACAAATAAAAAATGTAAAAAAAGCTACAAGCGTACCAAACTTCAAGTTTCTAGCTCCATCTTAAAGTGGGTTAGAATTTGTATAGGTACGTGAGTGAGTCAGTTACACATGCGGCTTTATAAATATTTGACTTTGCTCGTTGGGAGCTTCGCCCCCAAACCACTTCTGGTTTAAGCATCAATAGCTAGTCAGGTCCCGGGTGCTTTCCAATATGATAAACTTGTGGCCACCAAAGTTGATTACCAGGAGCTTTCCAAGTTGATTACAGGCTACATACACAAGATTATTATGGGTGGTTGCCAAGTGGATCACGGGGGACTATAAAAGATCATCATGGGAGACTACCTAAACTTTTGTACAAAGCCGGTTGTCGTCAAGAGATGGGGAACTATAGACCCATTTCAATTACATCTATTTTTTTCAAAAATCCTTGAAAAATGTTCTTGAATCGCCTTTTATCGTTTTTAGAGTCTAACAGGTTATTGTTTCCACGTCAGTTTGGGTTTAGAAAAAACACTTCAACTCTGAACGCCATGTTTGAGTTTATATAAAATATAGTGGTATCACTGGACAACCGAGAGAAGGTATTGGGCCTATTTTTGGATTTGAGTAAAGCGTTTGATGTGGTTGATCACTCCTTGTTGTTGCCAAAACTTGAACGTTTTGGCATTAGAGGCATCTCTCTTGAATGGATTTCATCATTCCTTCTTGGCCGTACACAGTCAGTAGAAGTATTCTGCATGCATTACAAATTATGAATCACAGGAATCTGAAATTATCTCTGGAGTGCCTTAAGGCACGGCATTAGGTCCGATTTTGTTCCTACTTTTTAATAATGATATCCAATACTGCACTGACAAGGGGACTCTTTGTTTATTCACTGATGACACCTCTTACAGTCTTACAAACTTGGATAGGAATCAACTTGAACTGGACTTTTTTGTGCAATGTAGCTTATTGATTCAATGGCTTACCAGAAACAAACTCTATGTGAATTCTGGCAAGACAAATATCTTAGATTTTAAATTGAGGACACAATTTGATGAATATAGTCTCTTACTGGGCGAAGATGTGATTAGCACCATTTTTGAGACGAACTTCTTAGGCCTCATTATTGATTCTAATTTAACTTTTAGTAATCACATAGAAAAGGTCACTAGAAAGCTTTCTAGCTGCATTTTTATGTTAAGAAGATTGGCCTCGTTTACAGACAAAAATATCCTCTTATTGGCATATTATGGTTGTTTTTTCCCCACATCAGTTATGCGTTGCCAATTTGGGGTTTTGAAAGTTCCAAGACGAAGGCTATTTTCATTCTCCAAAAGAGAGCCATAAGAATCATATTTGGCTTGAAAAATTCCGAATCCTGTCGGGGTGTATTCAGAGAAGACAATATTTTAACATTCCCATCTCTATTCATTCTTGAATCCCTGATGTTTGTTAAAAAAATCCACATATATTAAAAAAAAAAAAAAAAAAAAAAACTAATCCGAGATTTACCTTTAGAAAAAGTAACTCCCTTTCTCTTCCCAAACACAAAACCTCTTTTTTCCAAAAACAAATCCTATATTCATCCACATTATTGTATAATAAGTTGACAGTAAATATAAAAAGTATTGATTGTTTGAATAAGGTTAAGAGAGCTGTAAAGTGTCTTCTTTTGACAAAGGAATATTATAGTGTAAACTGTATTCTTCTAGATAAATTTAATTAAGTCTAGTTTTAAATGTAAATTCAATGTGACGATTGTCAATGCATGTTCATGTTTTAATGACAATAAATGATTGAGTATTGAGTTTTAAGTAGTTGACAGTTATATACCCATCATGGCCGGTCAACCTAATCGATGATGGGTGTTACCCAAGATGATCACGGATGATTAACCAAGTTGTATCGTTTTTAGGTAATTTTCAGTATTTTAGTTTGAAGTTTCAGTTAGACATTATGTAACCACTCCCTCATTCGACATGTAAAAACACTATCAAACCTGACTGCAGCTTTCCGGCCATCACCAGCAAAGTTCTTTGTTTGAATTACATAATGTTAGTGAACGTGGTGGTGGAGGAGTGGCAGGAGGTTGCCTCGTCGCTGTTCGAAGTTGTCAATCAATGCTTTAAAGGACAAATTGATAGTAGCCTTGTTCCTGTAACTTTGAAGCAGAATCTAATCCTAAAACATGAACATAGACCTCAATGATATAATGAACCTTTACCAATATACATAAGTAAAGTGAAATCTTATAGTGAAGTCTTAAATTGTAAGTATTCTGAATGTGAACTTGTAGATATTATAAAGCTAGGAATAAAACCGAATGACAGAGTAAATGTAGCTTTATTGGGTAGTATAAGTAAATTCATAGATTTAGACACAGCTTGTATACAAATTAAGTGTGGAATATAGTAATTTTCTAAGAGAACAGAATTGTAAATTTGAAAATTACCGTAAAATTAACTTTGAGGGAATGTCTAAGAACAATAGAAATCAAAGTAAAAGTGACGTAAAAAGATTCTTTAAATGCAATAAAATAGGTCATTTAGCACAACAATTTTATTCACAAAATAAGTAAAAAAACTCATATATGAGGGAAGAACTTCTATAAGAGAAAATAGAAATAACACTACATTTGTTAAAAATAGAAAGCTTCCTGAGGACAAAAAAAAAACATTGGTGAAAATGAAATGATTGTAAATAACATAACATTAAGTAAAAAGGATAACCATAGTATAAAAATAACTCAAAAGAGAGTATTACATAAACTAAGACAAATGAGAGTAAATAAAGAACTTTGTAAAAGTAGATTTACTTTACCCGTAATAAATGTTAAATTAAGTGAACAACTTAAAATATATGCTTTACTAGATCCAGGTTCATCAATAAATTGTATAAGTGAAAATATGTATAATAAATTGTCAAACAAACTAATAAGAAAGTACAATAACAATATAATGCCCTGTTATTCAGCAGATAATTCTAAGTTAATGATAACTGGATGTTGTTTGATTAAGATAAATGTATACCAATTTTCTTGGTACATAAAGTTTCATGTAATCAACAGGATCACGGGAGCTACGCAAGTTTGACCAATGGGTTAAACTAACCAGAAGCTAGTGACTGGATAATACCCACTAACTCTGTAATAAGTTGATTACAGAGAAGTACAAAGATGATCATGAAGCGCTACCCAAGTTAAATATATGGGTGCTACCACAGTTGATAATAGGAACTACTAAAGTTAATAATAGGAGATGTGTACCTCAGGTTATGATTAGAGTTATCATGGTTAATTACGATAGACTGACTATCCAAGTCCATGTTGAGAGCTAACCAAGTTGATCATGGTTGGTTACCCAAGATTTTCACTGGCGGCTACCCAAACTGATCATGAGGCTAGCTAAGATGATCATGGGGCTACATAAATTCATCACGGGAGCTACCTAAGCTGATCACAGAGTTTGTCCAAGATGATCACGGGTGGTCGGTCACCCAAGATTTTCACGGGGGACTACCGAAGTTGATCGCGGGAGCTACAGAAGGTTATCACGGTGTGCTACCTAAGTTGATAAAGGGTGGCTACTCAAGTTTTTGACGGGGGCTACGCAAGTTAATAAGGGTGAACTACCTAATTTGATCACGTGGGGCTACCTAATTTGATCACAGAGGCTTCTTAAGATGATCGCGGTAGGCTACTTAAAATTATCAGGGGGTTACCTGTTTATCACGCATGTCACAATTTAAATATCCGCCATTTTGAAATGTTTAAAGTTGAAAAAGAAAATTTTAAAGCAGTTTTGTTAAAATATTGGTCAAATTAAATAGTTTGCAAGGTTTTAGTTTCCATCTTGTTATGTGAATGCTTAAATGGGAGAATATGTTAAAAAAATCACAAAAACTTAACTTTACCGACTTTTTGTTATGAAACTGTAATATAAACAGCATAGAAGTGTATAACCATTCTTGTAGTAAACGTTATTGTAAATATAACAATTGCATTTGGTGTGTTTTAAATTTGATATGCAACTACAGCAAAACAAATACCTCAACTGTGTACGCAAGACAGTATTTTCATCCCGATATTTTATTTTTGTCATTAGATTTTATCTAAACTAAATATTACATATTCAGAAAACAAAAACTTCAACTCTTTTCAGGCACCGTTTTCACGTCAGCCAATTTGAATATTTTGTACGTTAAGAAAAGTGAAAAATCTAATTTTACAGCTGATTTCCCAACAAAGTAGTAAAGTTAGATAGTATGTAAGGTTTTAATTCATATCTTCTTTTAATAATGCTTAAATGGAACTATTAAAAAGAAAATAGCAAGTTTTTGAAAAACTCTATTTCACGGACTCTTTGTGAGGAATCTATAGTTTATACCACAAAAATGTATATAAAACTTTTTGTACACTAATTAATTTTTAGTCTGATTTCATTAGATTGTATCCAAACAAAATAAAACAACAGCTTCAGTTAAATAAACTTTAACTTTGAAAACAGGTTTGCTTTTTCACGTCAGCCATTTTGAATTTTTTCTAGGTTATGAAAAATGAAATATTAAATGTATAGACGTTTTGTTAGCATAGTAGTAAAGGTAAATAGTGTGTAAAGTTTCAGTTCTTTCAATAACTTAATAACAAAATACAAAAATCTAACAAAAATATAATTTTTTTAAGGAAAATTTTAATTTAACAATTTTTGCGCAGTTATTATCAAAAATACAAAAATTATGCCTTATCAAAATTTTAGGAAATTTAATTACAAATCTGAAGTATGCTGTCAGATTTGCTCTACAACTAATGGTTTGCCCACAATGAAGCCGTAAGTAGTGGCCCCCAAATCCCCAAGGGGTTTCACAAATGATCACGGTGGTTAGGCAAAATGATTAAAGCCTACCAAAACAAGTCAGTGGCTATCCATAATGATCTTGGGATATCAAATTAGAACAGTAACTTGTCAATCTGTTTATCAAGGAAGCTCAGGCTACGTAAGTTGATCGCAGTTGGCTATCTAAGTTAACTACGGTGGCTAATAAGTTGATATCAGGGGCTACTCAAATTCATTACGTGGAGATAGCCAAGTTGATCACGTGGACTACCCAAGATAGTTGATCGAGAGGGCTACCAATGTTGATCACGGGGTGCTAGTTAAGTTGACCATGGGGCCTACCCAAGATGATAACGGGTGATTACCCTGAAGTTGATCACAGGGGGCCTCCAACATGAACACCGAGGGGGGGGGGTCTACGCAAGATGATCATAAGTGGTTAGCTGGTTAACAGAGTGGTAAACGTAAATAATGTGCAAGATTTTTAAGTTTCCAACTTGTTTTAATCATGCTTAAAACGTATATTAAACTTTTTGTACACAATTTTACTGTCAATATAAATATTTCATTTCATGTTATCTTAACTAAATATTATAGCTTCAGTAAAAGAAAAACCTCAGCTGTGGAAACAGGTATGCGCTTTCTCGTCCACCATTTTAAATTTTGTCTAGGTTATGAAGTTGCCAAATACAATTTTGTATCAATTTTGCTAACAGAAAAATGAAGGAAAATATTATGTAAGGTTTTAAGTTAATGGATTTTTTTAAATCATATTTAATGTGAGAGAAACTATTTCAAAAAATCACAAAACTTCTTTTCTACAAAACTCAAATTTATCGACTTCTTGTAAAGAAACTGTAGAATGAACTATAAAAATGTATATGGAACTTTTGTACAGAATTTTGTTGTTAATTTGAACATTTCGTTTGATTCTATCTAAAATAGTTAGTTAGTTAGTTTAAAAGGGGATATGTAGTTGGTCCAGCCAACCCTTGCAACGAAGCCTAAGGCTTTTTGTGCCAATCCCGGTGCCTAATCGTCGTAAAGCTGACAACCCTTGACCAAGTCAAGGAGCTTCTTCACTAGATTAGTAGTTTCCCACTGTCCCAGAGGTGAGCCTTCAAAAAGTGCTCTTCTTCTGGCACCAAGGGCCTTATACTCCAGGACAATGTGTTCTGCCGACTCTTCGTCCTCCCCACAGAGGCGACAGATGGGATCCTCCGTGAAGAGTCCCACCGTTCTTAGATGCCTCCGGAATTTGCCGTGGCCGGTGATGAGTCCCACCACCAGCTTAACGTGCGGTTTACTTAACCCAAGAAGTGACTTTGTCAACTTCTGGGAGGGATTCTTGACAAGAACCTTGCCGAGTCTTTGCCCTGGGAACCGCCGCCATCTTTCCAGATGTCTGGCGCTGACCCAGTTTTTGATTGCTGTTTTAGCAGCTGCAATCGAAACGCCGCAGGCCGGCTCAGGACCAGTGAAGGGCTTGAGAGCACCCTCCCTAGCCAAGGCATCGGCCTGCTCGTTGCCTTCTAATCCCCTATGTCCTGGGATCCATTCCAGCAAGACCTGGTTTCTTGAGCCCAGGATGTTGAGGGACTCCACATATTCCCAGACTAGACCCGACGAGACCTTCCAGGAGTTAAGAGCCCCAAAGGCCGCCTGACTGTCTGAGAGGATGTGGATATATTTCCCGCAAACCCCTCTCTCGACCGCCTGGGTGGCACAATGAAGGATTGCGGTGACTTCAGCTTGAAAAACGGTGCCATACGCTCCCAGGCTCACGCTAGCGTTGGTCCTAGGGTCGCCAGTATAGACACCAAATCCAGCTCTGTTGCCCATTCTTGACCCGTCTGTGAACCATACAATTCGGTCGTGAGAAGAAACCGGGCTACTAACACCGTCCCAGTACTCCCTCGACCTGAAATCCACAGTAAGGGTCTAGTGAAAAGGTACTTAGTCCCAATTAAGTCAGACTTCATTGAGAGTACCTCATCGTTTACTAGATTGGCTACTGAGGAGTGACCTGTACAGGACCCCCTCCAGTGGCCAGTTAGCTGAAGCCTATAAGCCGCCGCCCGAGCCTCCCCAATAATGAAGAGATCAAGGGGTGGCAGGTTGAGAAGAACCTCCAGTGCAATAGAAGGGGTCAACCTAAAGGCCCCTGTCATGCACATGCAGGCAAGTCTTTGTAGGCTAGAAAGCCTACCCCGGACAGTTACCTGATTGACCTTAGGCCACCAGATCAAAGCCCCGTAAGTAATTTGTGGTCTGATGACCGCTGTGTAAAGCCAGTGGCAGACATGGGGTGACAGGCCCCATGTGGAGCCCACGCAGCGCCTAGTGGTCACGAAGGACCACTTAGCTCTGCGGATGACTTTATCAAGATGCAAGTTCCATGTCAGTTTCTGATCAAGGATTACTCCCAGATACTTAACCGACGATGAAACAGGCAGAGACACTCCCCCAAGGGCCAGGCCTCTGAAGGAGCCCTGAACCCTTTTCCTGGTGAAGGGAACTATTACTGTCTTGGAAGGGTTTATTGCAAGCCCTTCTCTTACACACCAGGAGTTCACTGCTTCCAGACTGTCGTTCATGATGTCCGTAACAGTGCCCTGGTACTTGCCACGGACCAGTAGGACGAGATCGTCCGCATAGCCCTGTATGAAAATGCCCTTATCCGTGAGGCTGACTAGGAGATCATCCACCACCAGGTCCCACAGGAGGGGTGATAGAACTCCCCCCTGCGGGCATCCTCGGCTCGCAGAAATCTCCACCACCTCACTTAGAAGGGTTGATTGAATTCTTCTGCCCCGTAACATGTGGTCGACCCACCTACAGATGGTAGGCTCTACACCACGTTGTCCCAGCGCACGAATAATTGACTGATATGAGGTGTTGTTGAATGCCCCCTCAATATCCAAAAAGGCTCCTAGAGCAATTTCTTTGTTCTCCAGGGAATGTTCAAGGTGCCTGACCAAACAATGGAGGGCAGACTCACAAGACTTCCCCGGGAGATAGGCATGTTGATTTCGATGTAAAGGGGTCTTTAAGCGCCCCTTCTCGAATGTGAAATTCTACGAGTCTCTCCATGGTCTTCACCAGAAACGAGGAAAGACTAATTGGCCTAAAGGATTTGGCGTTTGTGTAGTCGCCACGACCCCGCTTAGGAATGAAGACTACTTTGCTAAACCTCCAAGACTGAGGAATATACCCGAAGGCAAGGCTCGCCCTGAAGATTTCGCAAAGTAGAAAGTGTAGGTTCGGTGGGCCCTTCTGCAACAATGCAGGAAAGACGCCATCGCCTCCTGGGGATTTAAATGGGCTGAACTTGCCGATTGCCCATTTAACTTTGGAAACGGTGACTATACGTCTAGCTTGCCTCCAGTCCTCTCGAGTTGCCCTAGGTATAGGGCTAGTCTCTCGAGGGCCAGAGACTTCCAGAGAATCGTCAACGAGATTCCCTGGGAAGTGACACTCCAGAAGGAGCTTGAGCGTTTCACCAGGTAAAGTTGTCAATTCCCCTGAGCTGGTTCTAAGACTGCCCATGGGGTTGATAGGTTCGCTAGCCAAGATTTTCTGGATTCTGGCTGCCTCTTTGATGGAGTCAATGCATTTATTTCACAAAGCAAAAGTTTCTTAAATGAATAATTAAATCCGAGTTAGAGGAGAAAATCTTATATAAAAGTGAAGGAGAACTTAAGCTGCAGAGAAAGTAAGTTTTATCTGATTGATGGCTTCCTTTGAAATTGTCATTAACATGAATTCCTCTTATTCTTTCGTAGGCTTAAGCGACCAGTGTGATAGCTAAATATTCCAGTAATGACCGCGTTAAGGTATTATCTACAATATTTATATCACCAAACATTTCACCCATGTGATGTGACATCCTCAGTGGTATTTCAGAGGTACACACAGCTTTACGTTTTTGAATAACCACGGCAAAATAATTTATTGAAACCCGTGCTTTCAGTTACAAAACAAAAAGCAATTTCAGTCAAAAAAAGACGTTGTTTAAGTCCAATGTACCAAATAAAAGAGGATTTATTAGGAAAGTTTTTAAGATATTTGACACCATTCACATTCACTTTTTGGTAACAAGAAGTCCTCTTAAAGTTAGAAGTGAATTTGTAAAACTTTCAAATGTTGTACTATCACGCAGCTTAAACCACAATAAAAATAAATCAATCGTAATGAAAAATAGTTCATTTAACTAACTATTTTACGTAGTGATGGAAATTTAACGTTCTTTAAGGATATACCACACTTTTGAGTATTTTTTTCGATTACTGTACTATAGGAAAAACTAACTTTATTAGTAACAAGTCACTAATTTTGTAAAAATCCTTTCAAAATCACTATTTAAAAAGAAATTTTAATAAAATATATCTAAAACGACTATTTTACTCCAAATACTATGAAAATAACCCAGTAATAGTTTAAACACTAAGTGCCAATCACCCTGCATAACAACTTAACTATTGTACATGCAACATGGAAACTGCTATGAAAAATTTATTTCTGTTACTACCTACGGCCTCGTGGTGGAAAGTTCGGCCTGCGGCCTCACAAAGGTACTCTGCTACAGTCCCATTTTTGGGTCTCGTCAGGTGACCTCGTGAGGGAGATCGACCTACGGATTCTTAACCTGTTTGACTATAAACTTTGGTTTTAGGGATAGTGGAGCCTATAAACATAATCTTTTTTCAAATCTAATGGTATAATAGTAATCAACTGAAGAATACCTTTAATTTGATACCTCACTTGGGTATATAAGTTTAACATTACCCAACTTTGGGATTTTTAGCATATTTTTTATTTCGGGGGCAAAGCCCTTAAACGTTGTCTCTTCCAAAATACAATGATATAATGTGATTTTGATGATGAATACCAATAGTTTGATACCCCACCTGGGTGGTTTATATTAATATTACCATTTTTTCAGATTTCTTTTAGCATTTGCCCATTATTAATTGCCTTTTTCGAAATCTGATGGTATATTTATATTCAAGAGACAGATATATTTAATTTGATACTCCACTTGAGTAGATAACATCAGTATTAAAATATTTTACATTATTTAAATTTAATTGTTTTTCCCCCGATAACCAAAATTTTAAGTTTTTAGGCTGAAATTTATATATAAGATACGCTTGTAGGACTGTGAAAGTTTGAAACTTTTACTCGAGATTTTCCTCAAGTTAGGTCAGAAATACTACTGTTTTGTGATTTTCCCATAAGAAATACATCGGAGCTGAGTTGGCAATAAAAAAGGCTGCCATTTCGGAACTATAAAAAAAATTTTCAATATCCCTTCTTATTGCACGCCTACAATACAGAACCAATCATCCTAAGATGTTTCAGCCTCGGAGGTTTAGTAGCTTTTGAGAAACGGTGATCAGTGATCAGTGGTATTTGGTTTCTATATATATATAGACTAGCTTTGCTCGTTGGGGGCTTCGCCCCCAAACCGCCTTGGATTTTAGGCCAATTTGTTGAATATAAAATGCCATTGTTGAGTCAATGCCCCTACAAAAGGTTTGCCATGAAGCCTTCTTGGTATCACGAATGGATGAATTGTAGTCGTTAAGAGCTAAACGATACTCTTCGCGACAATTGGCCACCTTAGAGCGATTAAAAAGCATTCTAACGCGCCTTTTCTTAGCTTCCAGGGATTTTGACCACCACCCGATTTTTGATCTAGGCGGTGTGTTTGAAATTAGACAATTGTCGTGGAAACTTTCAAGGATCGCATCCTGTAAACAGGATGCCGCCTGCTCCAGTTCCACGACAGACCTTATACGTACTCTGCCCCCCCCGGGACCCAAGCCCGCAATGGCCGAAAGTTCCGCAGCATAGGACTCCCAGTCCGTCCTCCTAGGATTTCGGTGAGGAGTGGAAAAGGCTGACATTTTAGCTTGGATATCAAAACAAATGTGCAGATGATCAGAGAGAGAAGGTTGGTCAGAGACCCGCCAGTTGTCAATTAGGCCTAGAGTGACCGCATTGCAAAGAGTCAGGTCTATGACTTCGGCTCTAACCCTATTCCTAAATGTGGGTTTATTGCCCCGATTTAGAATGAATAGGTCGTTAGAAACAATGAAGTTTAAGAGGTACTCACCCCTCCTGTTGGAGTCGGTTGATCCCCATGCTTCATGATGGGCATTGGCGTCGCAGCTGACCAAAAGGTGCCGCCCCCCAGTGGATTGTTTCTCAACCAGGGCTTCTAGTTCCCTGGAAGGGGGTGGGTCCTGAGCATCATAGGGAAGGTACACAGAGCTGACAGTGAACTCCCCATGCCCTTCCTCAGTGCTCAGTGTCATTCTCACTGTCGTGATGTCCCTGGAACAGAACTCAAACAGAGGAAATACTTCCATACCATTACGTACCAAGATACATGTCCTAGCATTATTGGTGGAACAAGAGGAAATTATCTTACCTTTTGCATCGGCCAGTCCTGCGATTCTGCCCTTGTGTAACCAAGGTTCTTGAATCAGGGCCAGGTCGATGTTGTGTGCAGTCATGGACTGACATAGGGCTGCCGAGGCAGCCTTACTGTGGTGCAGATTGGCTTGAATCACCCTTGGCATTGTCCCTAGCCAGCCAAGTTGGAGTCAGAATCGGAGAGAGACATGTCCCCCCCCCCCCCCCCCCGACGTTGATTTGGCCCGAGCAATAGAAAACAAGGGCTGGCCAGTGTGGCTGCCCTCTGCTCCCATGCTCGGTTCATTGCCTAAGGACTCAATGCGGTCCTTAGTTAAAGATTTTGTTGTTTTAGTTTTATCTGGGTTCATAGGATTCCCACGATTATCTAGGGAAATAAATGGTCTAGCCCCGACATAGCCCCGCATGCCAGGGTAAGCCTATTTGAAACTGGATTTCGGCAGGTGTCCAGAGTCCGCATGGTATAGACTGGTCTACCACCAGCCATTCAGCCCTCGGCCCACGCTGTTCCGCCTTGGCTTGGTTGGAAAGGTTAGGTAGGATAAGGAATTAATGGGATAGGAGTGCTCTCAGCATCGGGATCACACTGAGAGCTGTGGGAAGGTACCCCCTCCTCCTCCTCATCGGTTATGGGAATGATGAGACGCCGGGCTTGGGACCGGTAAGAGCGGAGTTTATCTAAAATAAATATAACAGCATCAGTCAAATAAAAACTTCAACCATGCAAACAGGTCAGCAGTTTCTCGTCAGCCGTTTTGAATATTTTCTGTGTTATAAAAAGTGCAAAATCTAATGGCGTTTTTTTTTTTTTTTTTTGACGTGAAGGTAAATAGTCTGTAAGGATTTAAGTTTCTAGCTTATTTTAATCATGACTAAATGGGAGGAACTCTTCCAAACCCCCATTTATCTTTAACGGTTTTTTGTGAGGAAACTGTAGTATTTACCACACAGAATCAACATAATAATTTGAATATTTCATTAGATGCTTTCTAAAATAATTATTGCAGCTTAAGTCAAATAAAACTTCAACTCAGCAAACAGGACAGCAATTTCACGTCAGCCGTTTTGAATTTTTTCTAGGTTATGAAAAGTGAAAAATCAAACTTTAAAGTAGTTTGATAACAAAGTATTAAAGGTAAATAGAGTGTAAGGTTTTAAGTTTCTAGCTCTTTTTAATCAAGCTTAAATGGGGGAACTATTCCACGTAACTCAATTTTACCAATATTTTTTAAGAAACTGTAGTATGTACCACAAAACCATATATAAAACCTGTTGTGCAGAATGTAATTCTCAATTTAAATATTTAATTTAATGTAATTTAAACTAAAAATCTACAGTTTCAGTAAAATAAAAACCTCTACTCTGCAAACAGGTCAGCGTTTTTACGTCAGCCATTTTTAATTTTTTCTAGGTTATGAAAAGTGAACAATCAAATGTCATAGTAGTTTTGATAACAAATTAGTAAAATTAAGTAGTTTGTAAGGTTTTAAGTTCTTAAATTATCGTAATAAGGCAATAAAATGCGAACACCTAAAGAAAATATTATTTTTAACGAAAAGTGAACATTAACGATTTTTTTGCGTAGTTATTATAAAAAAAAACAAAAAAAGTTATCCAAACCAAGTTGTTGGAAATTTTATTACAAATATGAAGTGTGATGTAAATCTCTGCACATAATTCAAACATCCCGTCCACCATTTTGATTTTTTGGGGGGTGAACGATTTCAAATTTCAAATTTTCGGAACCATCCCGTCGGTTGCTCGGTAAAAGCTACAAGTGTGCCAAAATTCAAGTTTCTAGCTCATCTGGAAGTGAGTTAGAATTTTTATATGTGAGTGAGTCAGTCAGTTGTTACATATCCAGATTAATAAATTAGACTAGGGGACATCCCTGCACGCTTCGCGTGCTAACACCGTCGTCACTCGCTGCACTCGTGAGGTAAGCCCGGCCTGCGGCCTCGCCTGGTATATCTATCTTTAGCCCCTTTGTGGAACTCGACCTACGGCCTCGAGGAGGAAGCTCGGCCTGCGGCCTCACCAAGACACATTGCTACAGTCCCATTTGTGGATCTCGGTATGTCGGGAAAAAGATCAGCATACGACCTTATCAGTATTCTTAAGCAGTATAACAATGAATTTTGGTTTTTGGGGCAGTGCGGCCCATAAACTTAGTCTTTTCTAAAATCTGATGGTAACTTAATAATTAAGAGAAGAATGCCCCCAAATAATTAATTAATATTTGATACCCCACTTGGGTGTATTAGTTAAACATCGCCAAATGTTCGGTTTTCGAGCATAATTTTTAGTTGTGTGAGGGAGGGACAGAGGCCTTAAACGTCGTCTCTCCCTAAATATAATGGTATTATGTTATTTAGGAGATAAATTCCTATAGTTTGATACCCTACATAGGCGTTTTTATTATAGTACAGTATTACTGTTTTTTGGTTTTAGGCAATTTTTTTGTGTTGGGGGCATATACCCTTTATATATGATGGCACCCTTTTAATATATGATGGTATATTTGGATTCAGGAGAAAAAATAGTTTTATATTTATACCCCACTTAAGTAGATAAGAGTAGTTTTAAACATTTTTATATTTTCAAACATTTCAGTTTTTGGGCCCCCGATATTCAAACTCAAACTTATTTATTTCGTTGATAGTGTAAATTAAATTAAATGAGTCAGTTTACATACCACAAGTATTTAAGATTTTAAGCCGAAATTCATATATAAGGTGCGCGTTTATTAAGCGTGTATAACCGTGAAAAGTTGAAAATTGTACTCAAGCTTTTTGTTAAGTTAGGTCATAAAAAGTTAGGTTTTATTTGTGATTTTCCCATAAGAAATAGATTGGGGCAGTTTTGGTGTAAAAAGGCCACCATCTTGTTTATGAGTGAAAAAATTACACTTTTGTGAATTTTCCTGGATGTTTCAGACCGAGAGCTTCAATTCAAGTATGGACATTTGGGGGAAGTGCCTCAACATTTAGTGTCAGTCAGTCACTACATCGAGCTTTATCGTATATAGATTAAGGATACTACTCCTCTCGTGGAAACCCTCCTATGAGATAACATTTATACATGTCTTAAATTATGATTAATTTAAAACATTGAAGTGTGCCAATAAATGTTTACGATCATAGTTCGTATATAAAAAAACAAACATATTACAGCTTTCATAACAATGATTAAATAGTTTTCAACTCTATACTGCATATAAAATTAAAAAGCTAAAACTATCAAGTTGAAAAGAAAACTAAACCCAAAATGGCCCTTTATTATTTAGTGAATATATTATTTGTCACGTGTTTTCCTTAGTAAGTTTAATCAATTAGTTTTCTAGTTATTAAAGAGTAATTAAATTATATTAATAATTACATGAGTAGAGCCCTGAAGGTCTGTTATTTACCAGCTAAAGTACAGATTCAATTAATTAATTATTGTTGAACATCAATCAAATTCTTGAATGGCAGTTCTTTGCATATTTAGAAAGCTTTTTTAAATCTGTAAATAAATAAATTTAAAAAAGTGCTATTCTTACAATAAAAATAGCTAGAAAATTTTAATTTTTTTTTACTACGTAACTATACATCTCTAATAAGATACCAACTAAAGTATCACATAATTAAATGTTCTACAACATTATCCAAATTATCCAACATTTAACAATAGTTAAAAGTTATTTTTAAACATCGGCGGGTTTTTAACTTTACTAATAGCATGTATTTAGTGTTTTAAAATACCATTACAGATGTATTTTCCCAAAAATGATCATAGGTTAGAAGATTTTAGTCAAATTATTACTACCATTGATTTGACTAAAAATTTTATTTAGATAAAGGAGTTTTATAATATTTCAAAGTAAACAGTTTAAAGCACTTTAACAAGCAAATCTACAACTCTAAAAATTAATTTATGTTAAAATAACTATATAAACACTAAAACCATAAATGTTGTATCTTAAAATACATATTTCAGTGAAATAATTATACGATGGAAAAATTATCACAGAATAAGGATGATCAGGAAATGATTCATAGACTAAACACAACCAGCAAACATTATGATCAAATACTGTACTTCACCTTAAGATAACTATACAGTATATACCATATGGCCTTCATAGGCCAGCTACCAAACTAATGAAAGATTTTTAAAATTACATAAACAAAAAATATCCAAATAAAATAACTACTACAGTACGAAGTACTTGTGTCTTAATGTTTAAATATTGATCTCCTGAGCTAAGTCCAGATTTCTTAACCATTCAACGCCTCCTTCCCCCATAGAATAAAGACCAGCTAATCCCCCTGAAAAGAACGCATTAACTATGTGATCCATAGTTTGAACATCATCTCCAAAATCATATGAATCATTTGCCATTCCCGTGTACCATATTAATTTAATATTTTGTTTTTATTTTAAATACATTTAATTTATTTTAATAAAATCGCATCTCTACGGCCTGTATGAAGTGAGTGACTTGAGTGTCACGTGTCACAAGCAAAATTCATGTTCATTCCCTTTCTCTTGTCGAGCTCGGGTTTCATGTCATTTTCATATGCATCATCGCCAAGGCAAGACCAGCCCGGCCTAAACGCTCCCTTTCTGAAGGTATGATTGATTACATGTATTTAATTTAAATTTCAGGAACTTTGTCAAATATTTGTTAAGTCTTGTGTGTTAACTCTTATTTTCAAAGAATAAAAAGTTTAAATAAATAAGTACTTACCTGCAGGGTACTGATACTGACACATAATACTGATTTCAAACATTGGTACTTGATATAACTAGTTCTCTCAAACTAAACATCGTTATTATCGTTTGTCACAGGACTGACGACCTGATGTAGATGATCGGATGTTACATTTCCTTTTCTTATCCAATCCTTCACTTAGTTAATGTTGTATATATATCAACATTATAGAATGGTCTTATAGGTTAATCATATAAATATGCATTCAGAAATTCTGGTCATCATGTAAATGCCCATAAGTTTTTCCATAATGTATAATATAATCAATAAAGTGACCCGCTTAAGTAATAAAATTTTGAATATTGTTTATGTATATGCCTAGGAATGTATGACCACTTCAGGGTAACTGCGTGGAGGCGTGTAATTATATGCACGCAGTGGGTTCACCCCACTTAAATGTTCAGTAGTTGCATCTTCCCACCCCCGTGCGAAAGTGACTCAACACAGTCCGTTCCTTACGAAGAAGACTCATTCCACCGATGACGGTCATAGGGTCTGATACCAGAAACTTGTTTGTTTGTCAACAGTTGGGTTTTGGCGAAAATTCGTTTAAGAATAACTGGGAAGCTGGTTGAAGAAGTGGTTTTCTAGATTTAAGTCACTATGCACGTTGCAGAATAGCTTGCAGTTCGTTTTCTCTTGGCATTAATGATTCTGAGCTCATTTTTATTAACTCCGTACGTTATTATTATGAAGCTAATTGTCATACATGAAATTTAGTGTAATTTAAAATTTAAAAAGGAAATAATGAAATAAAAACTAATGAAACTATATAAAATCTTTTGTATTTCAAGTCCAAAGTCCTATTGACGTTGTGGTGATAAACGTTATCTGTCTCCACATAAGACGAATGACAGCAACACTACAAAATTTTGTTTGTAATGATATGGTAATAAAAGTAATGAAGACTATTTTATAGCGTCACAGGCAAGCGCCTCTTGTTATCTGTCTTCCAGTCCCGCCATAATTTTTACTTTGACGTAATATCACAAAATGTGTACACACTGTATTATCAAGTTTTTATCGTGATTTTTTTGTATTACAAACCATTATTTTAATTATTATACTGTAAAATCATATGTGTACGAACCATTTTATGGATCTGCTACGTTTGTTGTCCTTATATACCTTGTTATTATTTATTTAATTAATATACCGAGTTGGAAATTGCTCCATTAATGCATTTGAATGTAGACGCAGTATTTGCTTAGAGTACTTCTTTTGTTATACGACTCAATAATTATTTGTTGAAGTGGATATATGTTAGAAAAAATCACTTAATTGGTTAAAAAAATAATACAACAGAACAATATATAAATAATGCAATAAGAATCTGTCAGCAACTAGAAAAAAAATTTAAAAGAAAATACACAAAACAACAAATTCTACGATCATAACATTGATTCATATTATCAAAAAGAAGTATATTACAAAACAGGTGCACATAGAGAACTGAAACTTGGCAACAATGCAAGACGTAAAGGCGATGCTATGGTTGCGGCTGACTTACATCCTTACGCCATTGGTTGTAGGACTCCCATAACACCTCGAAGTTCCAGCATTTGCAGTATAAGCGCTCCAAATTCTATTTGGTACAGTAAATCAATAAATATATAAATATCCTTAATCACCATTGATGGTTACAAATAATCCAAATAGGCTTCGTCAAATGAGTTATTAATATATACTTAAATTACTTAATATTGCAATACATCGTAACTCTAAAAAAAATTAATAAACAATAACATTTAAAGGGTTCAAAACCGACTTGAATAAATAATATTTTTGTTCTTATTTATTCAACGTTCGATCTCAACTACAGCTACAGCGCCCTCGGGACGGAACTGCAGTTTATATATTTTCCTCCTGGCTTTGATAGTTCGGACCTCATTTTTAAATAACTTAAAATTTGTAATTATTTTTAAAAGTACAGTATTAATTATTTTGTGGTCAAAATTGCTGAGTTGAGAATATTAACAGATTCTCAAAATTGCTGCATATATATATATATATATATATATTCAGTTTCTGTGACTTTGATCGTGTCATCCCTGGAAGTTTCTTTTTCAATATGAATATTTAAAATACGGGATTTTAAAATACATTATAGATATTTGTAATCTTTACCATAAAATCACAATTTCAATATATGTTCGATAAACTTTGATATTTCTTTTATAAATAGTTTGTGAATTTCCACATAAACTATTATTATATTCTCTAACTTTGATCGTGTCCTTTCTGGAATTTCTTTTATTATATTATCATATTTAAAATACAGGATTTTAAAAATATTAAAACTATTTATAATCTTGGCCATAACATAACAATTGAAATATATGTTTCATATAGTTTGATATTTCTTCTATCAATAGTTTCTGAATTTAAACTCCAAATATTTTTATGCTAACTAACTTATCGTCATAAACCGATATCTGTATCATTGTGTTTCCGCAGTACAGACTTCAGTATTGTATACATCCCAATTACATGCCAATACAGATAACTGTCACGGACCGATATCTGCACCATTGTGTTTCCACAGTACAGACTACAGTAATGTATACATCGTCAATTAAATGCCAATACAGAGAACTGTCACGGACAGATATCTGCAGCATTGTGTTTCCGCAATACAGACTACAGTAATGTATACATCGCCAATTACATACCAATAAATATAACTGTCTCGGACAGATATCTGCACCATTGTGTTTCCGCAGTACAGACTACAGTAATGTATACATCGCCAATTACATGCCAATACAGAGAACTGTTACGGACAGATATCTGCACCATTGTGTTTCCGCAGTACAAGCTACAGTAATGTATACGTCGCCAATTACATGCCAATACAGAGAACTGTTACGGAAAGATATCTGTACCATTGTGTTTCCGCAGTACAGACTACAGTAATGTATACATCGCCAATTACATGCCAATAAATATAACTGTCTCGGACAGATATCTGCAGCATTGTGTTTCCGCAGTACTAACTACAGTAATGTATTCATCGCCAATTACATACCAATAAATAAAACTGTCTCGGACAGATATCTGCAGTATTGTGTTTCCGCAATACACACTACAGTAATGTATACATCGCCAATTACATACCAATAAATATAACTGTCTCGGACAGATATCTGCAACATTGTGTTTCCGCAGTACAGACTACAGTAATGTATACATCGCCAATTACATGCCAATACAGAGAACTGTTACGGACAGATATCTGCACCATTGTGTTTCCGCAGTACAGACTACAGTAATGTATACATCGCCAATTACATACCAATAAATATAACTGTCTCGGACATATATCTGCAGTATTGTGTTTCCGCAATACACACTACAGTAATGTATACATCGCCAATTACATACCAATAAATATAACTGTCTCGGACAGATATCTGCACCATTGTGTTTCCGCAGTACAGACTACAGTAATGTATACATCGCCAATTACATACCAATAAATATAACTATCTCGGACAGATATCTGCAGCATTGTGTTTCCGCAATACACACTACAGTAATGTATACATCGCCAATTACATACCAATAAATATAACTGTCTCGGAAAGATATCTGCAGCATTGTGTTTCCGCAGTACAGACTACAGTAATGTATACGTCGCCAATTACATGCCAATACAGAGAACTAATACGGACAGATATCTGCACCATTGTGTTTCCGCAGTACAAGCTACAGTATTGTATACGTCGCCAATTACATGCCAATACAGAGAACTGTTACGGACAGATATCTGTATCATAGTGTTTCCGTAGTACAAGCTAGAGTAATGTATACGTCGCCAATTACATGCCAATACATGGACTGATATCTGTATCATTGTGTTTCCGCAGTACAAGCTACAGTAATGTATACGTCGCCAATTACATGCCAATACAGGTAACTGTCACGGACCGATATCTGTATCATTGTGTTTCCGCAGTACAAGCTACAGTAATGTATACGTCGCCAATTACATGCCAATACATATAACTGTCATGGACCGATATCTGTATCATTGTGTTTCCGCAGTACAAGCTACAGTAATGTATACGTCGCCAATTACATGCCAATACATTATAACTGTCACGGACCGATATCTGTATCATTCTGTTTCCACAGTGCAAGCTACAGTAATGTATACGTCGCCATTAAATGCCAATACATAGAACTGTTACGGACAGATATCTGCACCATTGTGTTTCCGCAGTACAAGCTACAGTAATGTATACGTCGCCAATTACATGCCAATACAGATAACTGTCACGGACAGATATCTGTATCATTGTGTTTCCGCAGTACAAGCTACAGTAATGTATACGTCGCCAATTACATGCTAATACAGAGAACTGTTACGGACAAATATCTGCACCATTGTGTTTCCGCAGTACAGACTACAGTAATGTATACATCGCCAATTACATGCCAATACAAAGAACTGTTACGGTCAGATATCTGTATCATTGTGTTTCCGCAGCACAGTCTACAGTAATGTATACATTGCCAATTACATGCCAATATAGAGAACTGTCATGGACAGATATCTGTATCATTGTGTTTCCACAGTACAAGCTACAGTAATGTATACGGGGCCAATTACATGCCAATACAGAGAACTGTCATGGACAGATATCTGTATCATTGTGTTTCCGCAGTACAAGCTACAGTAATGTATACATCGCCAATTACATGCCAGTACAAAGAACTGTTACGGACAGATATCTGTATCATTGTGTTTCCGCAGTACAAGCTACAGTAATGTATACGTCGCCAATTACATGCCAATACAGAGAACTGTCACGGACAGATATCTGTATCATTGTGTTCCGCAGTACAAGCTACAGTAATGTATACGTCACCAATTACATGCTAATACAGAGAACTGTCACGGACAGATATCTGTATCATTGTGTTTCCACAGTACAAGCTACAGTAATGTATACGGGGCCAATTACATGCCAATACAGAGAACTGTCACGGACAGATATCTGTATCATTGTGTTTCCGCAGTACAAGCTACAGTAATGTATACGGGGCCAATTACATGCCAATACAGAGAACTGTCACGGACAGATATCTGTATCATTGTGTTTCCGCAGTACAAGCTACAGTAATGTATACGTCGCCAATTACATGCCAATACAGAGAACTGTCACGGACAGATATCTGTATCATTGTGTTTCCACAGTACAAGCTACAGTAATGTATACATCGCCAATTACATGCCAATATAGAGAACTGTCATGGACAGATATCTGTATCATTGTGTTTCCACAGTACAAGCTACAGTAATGTATACGTCGCCAATTACATGCCAATACAGAGAACTGTCACGGACAGATATCTGTATCATTGTGTTTCCGCAGTACAAGCTACAGTAATGTATACGTCGCCAATTACATGCCAATACAGAGAACTGTCACGGACAGATATCTGTATCATTGTGTTTCCACAGTACAAGCTACAGTAATGTATACGGGGCCAATTACATGCCAATACAGAGAACTGTCACGGACAGATATCTGTATCATTGTGTTTCCGCAGTACAAGCTACAGTAATGTATACATCGCCAATTACATGCCAATACAGATAACTGTCACGGACAGATATCTGTATCATTGTGTTTTCGCAGTACAAGCTACAGTAATGTATACGTCACCAATTACATGCTAATACAGAGAACTGTCACGGACAGATATCTGCACCATTGTGTTTCCGCAGTACAAGCTACAGTAATGTATACGGGGCCAATTACATGCTAATACAGAGAACTGTCACGGACAGATATCTGCACCATTGTGTTTCCGCAGTACAAGCTACAGTAATGTATACGTCACCAATTACATGCTAATACAGAGAACTGTCACGGACAAATATCTGCACCATTGTGTTTCCACAGTACAAGCTACAGTAATGTATACGGGGCCAATTACATGCCAATACAGAGAACTGTCACGGACAGATATCTGTATCATTGTGTTTCCACAGTACAAGCTACAGTAATGTATACGGGGCCAATTACATGCCAATACAGAGAACTGTCACGGACAGATATCTGTATCATTGTGTTTCCGCAGTACAAGCTACAGTAATGTATACGTCGCCAATTACATGCCAATACAGATAACTGTCACGGACAGATATCTGTATCATTGTGTTTCCGCAGTACAAGCTACAGTAATGTATACGTCACCAATTACATGCTAATACAGAGAACTGTCACGGACAGATATCTGCACCATTGTGTTTCCGCAGTACAAGCTACAGTAATGTATACGGGGCCAATTACATGCTAATACAGAGAACTGTCACGGACAGATATCTGCACCATTGTGTTTCCGCAGTACAAGCTACAGTAATGTATACGTCACCAATTACATGCTAATACAGAGAACTGTCACGGACAGATATCTGCACCATTGTGTTTCCACAGTACAAGCTACAGTAATGTATACGGGGCCAATTACATGCCAATACAGAGAACTGTCACGGACAGATATCTGTATCATTGTGTTTCCGCAGTACAAGCTACAGTAATGTATACGTCACCAATTACATGCTAATACAGAGAACTGTCACGGACAGATATCTGTATCATTGTGTTTCCGCAGTACAAGCTACAGTAATGTATACGTCGCCAATTACATGCCAATACAGATAACTGTCACGGACAGATATCTGTATCATTGTGTTTCCGCAGTACAAGCTACAGTAATGTATACGTCACCAATTACATGCTAATACAGAGAACTGTCACGGACAGATATCTGCACCATTGTGTTTCCACAGTACAAGCTACAGTAATGTATACGGGGCCAATTACATGCCAATACAGAGAACTGTCACGGACAGATATCTGTATCATTGTGTTTCCGCAGTACAAGCTACAGTAATGTATACGTCACCAATTACATGCTAATACAGAGAACTGTCACGGACAGATATCTGTATCATTGTGTTTCCGCAGTACAAGCTACAGTAATGTATACGTCGCCAATTACATGCCAATACAGATAACTGTCACGGACAGATATCTGTATCATTGTGTTTCCGCAGTACAAGCTACAGTAATGTATACGTCACCAATTACATGCTAATACAGAGAACTGTCACGGACAGATATCTGCACCATTGTGTTTCCGCAGTACAAGCTACAGTAATGTATACGTCGCCAATTACATGCCAATACAGATAACTGTCACGGACAGATATCTGTATCATTGTGTTTCCGCAGTACAGACTACAGTAATGTATACGTCGCCAATTACATGCCAATACAGATAACTGTCACGGACAGATATCTGTATCATTGTGTTTCCGCAGTACAGACTACAGTAATGTATACGTCGCCAATTACATGCCAATACAGATAACTGTCACGGACAGATATCTGTATCATTGTGTTTCCGCAGTACAAGCTACAGTAATGTATACGTCACCAATTACATGCTAATACAGAGAACTGTCACGGACAGATATCTGTATCATTGTGTTTCCGCAGTACAAGCTACAGTAATGTATACGTCGCCAATTACATGCCAGTACAGAGAACTGTTACGGACAGATATCTGTATCATTGTGTTTCCGCAGTACAAGGTACAGTAATGTATACGTCACCAATTACATGCCAATACAGAGAACTGTCACGGACAGATATCTATGACAATGGTATGGACAGTATAGGGGCCGGTATTTTGTAGACATATGCACTGATATGGTTAGACAATATTGTGGCTTTGATACAGCTTTGGGACACATCTCTAGGATCATTATCCAAAGTCAGTTGTTTGTTGCTATCAGTGAAACACGGTCAAATAAATTTCCTAAATAAAATCAATACTAATTTTTAAATTAATTTTTGTCTGTCGTTGAAAATATTTCTCCGTACATTATTGCTTCAAAGACTCATATTACTGAAAATACTGTGATTATATTGTTGTATAAATTAAAGTAAATTATAAGGGCTAAAGTACGCAGATAAACCAAGAGGACTTACACCATAGAGAAAGTTTATATAGAGGTCCCTTTCTTAAGGCCACAGCGAACGCCACTGTGGCAGCTATTAATAGTTTACAAGTAACATACATCCTTATACAAGGGTAGTAATAAATTACTAAATTTTTTTGAAGATTTGGGGTGAATAATTGGAGGGACTAACAAGGTGCTGGCCCCTGCATCCCCATGACGAACTGGAAAACTAACTTATCGACACAAATGCATTGCACATTGGTTGTGACCTCAGTTTTTCTTCTCTGTGCTACCAAATATCTAATCTAATAACCTGTCACCAACCTTCCTCTAGCCTCCTATTCGACTTGACCCACCAGCTCACAAACCACTCATTTCACCATTTTACTCATTCACACAATTTCATTATCCCTTCAACAAAACACTCCATAACATATAATCATACTGAGTGACATCCTTTGTCACTAGGCAGTAATGAAAGGACTTCCCTCCCAGTGGTAAATAATCATATTTTGCAGCTAAATGACATTAATTATGTAATGTAAGCTTTTACACATATTAAAATAATATATGACATTCAGCCTTGACACGTGTAATTTTCAGGAACATCAAATCACGTCCATTTGGATTCTGAAGTAACGTGATGAGATAATCCTTTTAAATCAGGAACCGAACCATCAGGAATATTGTTTTATAGATCAGTGACAGTTCACGAAATGAATCGCTTATTATAACCAGAATGGCAACTTCACTACTTCTTTATAGCTGAACAAACAGAACTATAACAATGCGTAATTAGATCACGTGCTGTGCTTTTTATGTTTTTTTGTATAAGTTTAAACTACGGAAGATTAGAAACATTTATTTATAGTCAGTATTTTAACTGAAGAACAGACCGCGATTATTTTTTCGAAAACATTTTTTAAAACTAAATAATAACGCATTGAGAAACGTGGAAGCGTTATCTACAGAAGCTTCCATCTCAGATTATTATTCTCAGATAGTAAACGCTGATACAACTTTGCACTACTTAATGCGAATAACAATGATAATATGAGTGTAGCATGAGTGTAGATGACCTTTGTAGTCTGGTTACAAACTCAGCTTGATTAATGCTTAGAAAGGCCCATTTGTCAATAGCCAGCTGTTTTACGTTGAATCCGATCTGATTTTATTTGGTTTTACGTTTTAATTGGTCTGATTTTCAGCTAATTATAAAGTCTAATACTCAGTTCTACCCCCTGCACAAGTACCACCCAGCATGGACCCAGACTTATCTAGTAGTGTCCGCATCGATGAAAACCTTTGAGTAGACGCTAGGTTAATATTAAAAGAACCGAGGAATCGGGTGCAGTGTTTATGATGAACTTGTTGAAGATTTTCGGGGGGGGGGGGGGCTATTATAGTGTTGTTTTATGGAATTCAATTTTATTTTTATTCTTTCATCCTCCTCTCCTTATCCACCTGCCTGTTCATTTTATTTTTTTTTTTATTTTTAAAGAACAGTGTTCTCTGGTTTCCTTTGCAACAATCCTATTAGGAACAACCCTGCCTAACTCGGTCAACAACCAAAAATTGCCGTAAGTTTTAAGTTAACGTATTTTTTCTCTTAATTCGTTTTGTAACTTTCCGATTGTTAACTGAATTGTAGTTAACTTTTTTGAATAAATAATATTTTCCAGCCTAACTTGTTTTTTCTCTACCCTCCTGAGTTGGTGCATTGTAACTTTCAGTAATGTGTGTGAAATGTTACTTTTAGTATATGATTATTATTATAATTTATATTATGTATATCTTAATCAATATTTATATTACTTCTAAATCTTTTTATTTTTAAATTATCATCTCTAGTATGTTACTTAAATTTTGTTATTGTTGGTATAATTTTAATATTCGTATCATATTGTTTTTTAATTGTAGTCATTTTGTAATTGCCCAGTATGGCAGTGGCAGTCATGCAGAGTAGACGTGTGCAGTGCTGGCTCCTGGCAATGTTTATTGATTTTTGTTTGTGTGTACTGATATATGTAAGTTTTTAGTTTATTTAGACTTTATTTACGTATAATAATTTATCTTTACTTCCCAACAACAGTTATTAATTGTAACAGTGCTTCTAATATGGCAAAGTGTGGTGTATGTGCAAAAAACATAACCTCAAAACAGTTGAGGTTAGAATGTGGAGACTGTAAGGAGGAGTTCCATGGAAATTGCTGTAGAATGAGTAAAGAAGATATTGAATATCTCAGTAATTCTGGTGTTTTATGGAGATGTGATCCCTGCTCTTCTAATAGGAGAAAAAGTATGACATTGGAATCAAAATGTACAGAAGGTAAGGTCACATTGAATGAAATAATGCATGCCATTAATGAGATAAGAAATGATAATAAATGTAGAGAAAAATCCTTTAATATCTCATATGAAAGTTTAAATGAAAAGCTAGACGAAAACAATGCCTTAATTAAAAAACAATCTGAAAGACTAGAAGAATATGTAAAAATAATTGAGCAACTTAGAAATGATAATGTTATTTTAAAGAAAATGGTTAAAGAGCTGGAAGAGAAAGTAGAGGATGGTGAGCAATACTCACGCAGCAATTGCCTAGAAATTCAAGGAATTCCGTACAAAAAAGAAGAAAGCGTGGTAGAAGTGGTGCAGAAAGTAGGCAAGGCTATAGGCATGGAAATATTGCCCACCATGATAGATGCTTGTCATAGACTCGGCAGAGGAAGCGATGGTCGTCCCCCTGGAATCATTGTAAAAATGGTCAGACGTATGGACAAGGAAGAAATGCTGAGGAAAAGACGTGACAAAGGTAAACTATCGACGTTGCATATGGATCTTCCGATGGACCAACCGGTCTACCTTAACGAGTCACTGTCACCTGCCCGAAGAAAACTTCTAGCAGCAGCTCGACGAGTAAAAGTGGAAAAAAATTATAAGTATATTTGGCACAGAAACGGCAAAATATTCTTAAGAAAGGATGACGGGGATTCAGTTTTATCAATTACCTGTGATGCTGACCTTGGGAAGCTATAAGTTTATTTGTGTACTGGTAAGTAAATTTAATTTATTTGAGTCATATAGACATATAATTAGGTCAGTGTGCATTTTGAGTTGTTTCACTAGTATTAAATGTAATAATAGTATTGGTGTAAGAATGTACTATATAGATTTTGTACAAAATGATGGAGATTTTATATATCTATTGTTGTTCTTTGTGTGTATGTATGTATGTTTGGTGGTTCAGGCATGTTGTTTTAGGGTCAATTTCTATGTATTTTATCTAAATAATAATATAAATGTACAGTGATAGAAATGTATTACTCGAGTTAGAGAGTAGCAAAAATATAAGCATAATACACCAAAACATCAGGAGCTTGCGTACAAATTTTGATATATTTTTAGCTGAACTTGGGTCTTGGAAAAAATATCCTGATATTATAATATTGACAGAGATCTGGATTGAAAATGAGGAATCATATTTATATACGGTGCCAAATTACATATCCATATTTAACTGTAACAACAAGTATAGGGCAGGTGGGGTTGTGATATTTATTAGAAGTGATATTGATGTGATTAGTCATGATGTATGTGATTTTCAAGCAGCGGACAGTATTGGGGTGAAACTATATACTAATTCAGTTAATATATCCATTTTGGCTATTTATAGACATCACCGATTTCCAGTCGAAGTATTTATAGATGAATTGCAAAGATATATCATTAAATCCAATAATTACATTAATGATAAGCAACTATTTTTAGTTGGAGATATTAACCTCAATTTATTGCTTGATAATCCTGCTGTTGATAATTACAAGACACTACTGGCAGGTTGTGGCTTAGAATCTATAATTAACGTACCTACAAGAATCACTACAAAATCCCAAAGTTGTATTGATCATATATTTGCAAAATTGGTAAATAAAAATTTAATTACTTACGGGGCAGCAGTAATTGATGCCCGAATAACGGACCACTGTATGACAGCGTTGTGGTTGCGTAGAGTTACAACAATCGCGGCTAGTCAGCTGATCGGTGAGGCCCCTGTTAGGGGCGCAAGCCGGACTGCCGCACATCGTATAAATTATGCAACGCTTAATCGTCTGCTAGATACTGAAAGTTGGGTGTCTGTCTATAATTGTAAGGACGCTTCTAAATCCTTTGATGTGTTCAGTGAACTCTTAGAAAGCTTTATTTGTAGAAGCCCAATATTTCACAAAAAGGCAAGTGTTAAAAGGATAAGGCCATGGATCACTAATTTAATTGTTAAACAAATTAATCACCAAAATAAGTTACTACAAATAATGAAAAAGGAACCAAGCAACGATCAATTGAAGAAAGATTTCAGGGAATATAGAACTAAATTACAAACTGAAATAAGAAATTGTAAAACGGAATATTACGCTAATAAATTTAATAACTGCAGAGGGGATTCCAAAAAAACTTGGGCAATATTAAATGAAATAACGAATCAAAAAGCTAGAGGGGATACTCATATTGTGACATTTTTTGATAATGGCGTGGAGATAAAAGAGGATAAAGAGATAGCAAATGTATTCAACAATTTCTTTTTATCTGTCGCAGAGAAGTTACATATTGGTGCAGATATTCCATATAATTTTTCCCAATTACCTTATAGGAATAAGTTTAAAGTTAACACAGAGATTTCATCAATGTTTCTGTCTCCTGTTACAAAAGAAGAAGTTGAGAAAATTGTTAAGTCATTAAAAAATAATAAGTCTCCAGGAATGGATCATGTGAGTTCTTCGTTGATTAAGAATATTTTCCCAAAAATTGCTGATGCTTTTACATTTATTATCAATTTAAGTTTTAGTACAGGCCTGTTTCCAAATAGAATGAAAGAGGCATTAGTTATCCCAATCTATAAAAACAACTCAAAGGAGTTGTGCAATAGTTATAGACCCATATCACTGTTATCATGCTTTTCAAAGATTGTAGAAAAATTAATGAAGGTAAGACTCATGAAGTACTTAGAAGGAACCAGTTTTTTTAGTGCAAATCAATTTGGATTTAGGTCTAATATGAACACTGAGATAACTTTGACTAATTTTTTGAAAAATGTTTCGGAGGGAATAAATGGAGGGAAAAAAGTAACTGGACTCTTTCTTGATATAAAAAAGGCTTTTGATACAGTAGATCATAAACTCCTTTTAAATAAGTTGCATTCATGTGGGGTCCGGGGAATGGTTTTGGATTGGTTTGAAAGTTATCTTACCAACAGAATTCAGTGTGTTAAAATTAAAAACGTGTTCAGTGAAAAAGGCAGATTAATGTTTGGAGTACCACAAGGTTCGGTGTTAGGGCCAATATTATTTCTGATATTTATTAATGATTTATGTAACGGTCAATTTAAAGGAAAAGTAACATGCTTTGCAGATGACACTGCCTTCTGTTATGTCGCTGATACATGGGATGAGGTACAGCGATATATTAATGAAGATCTTGAGGCATTACGTTGGTGGTTTGGATATAATAAAATGTTTTTAAGTCCAGAAAAAACTGCTTTTATTAATTTCAGCCTTAGAAGTCAAGTTATTTTCAATGAACCTGTAAAATATAAATGCATAGATTGTTTAACTAATATGAGGTATTGTGAAAAGGAGTGTGTAACTGTAATCTGTACAGATTCGGTTAAATATTTGGGGATACATCTAGATAGGGAGTTGAACTGGAAGTTATATATCAGTATATTAAGTAAGAAGATAAATTCTGTATTGAGACTGTTATTCCTTTTGAGGCCTCTTGCTCCAGTTTCTGTGTTGAGATCGGTTTATTTTTCCCTTGTTTACTCTAGGCTTGTGTATGGTATTTTGTGTTGGGGAGGTACATATTTGAGCAATCTTAGAACTATTATTTTGAAACAAAAACGAATTGTAAGAACTATATTAAACAAACATGTGCTAGAAACTTCATGGCCACTTTTTAAAGAATTAAAAATATTGCCACTTCGGTATATTTACGTGTATAAGGTTTTGAGGGTATTTTACGAGAACAGTGGAAACATATATTTCGATGAAAATCATTATAAAAGTAAGTTAAGGTCAAAAAGTAATCTATTGGTCCCAAAACCAAATGTTACATATTTTATGAAAACTATTGAATATCTGGGGCCGAAGATTTTTAATACTTTACCAATGCATATAAGGAGGGCAAATAATATAAATAAATTTAAAAAAATGGTTTGTGTTTGGTTATTTAAATTAGAGAACATAGAACCACTTTTAAATTTTTAAATAACTTACAGAAATTAAGTAAAAGTAAGAGTTAAAGTTCTTGTCTTAAAGGGTTAGTTGGGAGTTAAAATATATTTATGTACCAGCATGCGAGTGGGTGTATGTGTTTGTGCGTGTGTACTTGTATCCACAGAGGGGTGTGTGTGTATGTGTGAAAATATGTGTCAGCGTAAATATTATATCAATTTCATGTATTATTGTTTGTGAGAGTTGTTGTATACTTGTGTTAGTTGTACATAAGTATAATTGTAAAATTCATTGTGTGTATGCGTGGTTCTTATAAAGGCCTGTAGTAAATGAGATGTTATGAGTGTATGTGTGTGTATGGTTCAATGTAAATATATGTAGTAATTGTGTGCATGTATGGTTGTTTATGGAGGTCTGTCGTAAATGTGATGTGTGTGGTATGTGTATGTGTGTGAGAGCGTATGCGCATGTATGGTTTAAGCGTAAATTTATGTATTGTGTCTATGACGGTTGTTATTAAGTACTGATTATAAATATAAGTACAAGAGTTGTAGATAGTTAGATAGTTCATTGTATGCTAGTTATATTTACATAATGGAGTTTAAAAAATTTGTTATTTTATTTGGGAAGTGGAGACTACTGTAAAATTTTAAATACATTTTGTTCATTTTCTTATATCTGTGATTTTGTATGTATTTATCAGTGCACAACATTTTTTCATTTAAATGTGTTTACTATGTAAAATTTACTTTAAGAGCCATCAAACTTTATTTATAAAAGAGAAGAATTATATAAGTAGCAGACTGCCATAGTACCTATTTTTATAAAAAGTAAATGTGTGCCTCTAATCAGGCATTGCCTGAGAGGACCTATTCATTTCATTTATTTTATCCACATAATCAAGGATTTAAACTTATTAAAGTAATAATAAAAACACATTGTGTAGATTCTCAAGGTCAGTATCACAGAAGTCATGTATGGTATTCTTTATTATAAACAGGTGTTTGGAGTATGTATTTTTTAGTCTAATTGTAAAATATGTTATGTTATTTATTATTTATTATATACTTCTGTAAATATTGTATCACTTTTGTATTGATGTGTTTTGTATGTATGCTGTGGATGGAATAAACTAATTAATTATAATTATAAAAAAAAAAATTAATTATTAATTATAAATTTATAAATTAGTAGCGGTCTCTTATGTTTGTTCTTTGTAGTTCGACAATTTATTTGCTGTTTGTACTGACCTGTTTGTGCATGAAAAGTATTGAATTGCTAGAGACAGCAGCCAAAGTAAAAATCATATTTTCCTAACTTATGCCAACTTACTTCCCCCGCACGCCTAAAAGGTGCACACTGTTGAACTAAAATTATTATTTTATAAAATTTGCTTGATTTTATTTTTCCTATGTAATGAATTTTGTACTGAGTCAAGACTTTTTGAACTTGCACATAACTTAAAACGAGCTCGTGTCAATTATATATATTAAGTTTCAAATATATTCCCAGACCTCAGTTGTAACCTTCAACCAATGGGAGAATCATTTTAATAATTCAACTTAAATAGCCATACTCTTATTTAAGTCCTTCGACTTATTTCCTGTCAATCAAATATAGTTTTCAACCTATATAAGATTAAATAGAAAAAGATTAATTTTACTGATGAGTTTGAAATAAAAAGTCAAAATATTCATTTTTTAATTACAAATAATTTGTGGTTTTGATAAAAATCGACATTTTAGGTGCCACCTTATCATTTTCAGATATCATATTAAACGTTTTAGAGCAAACACTATAAAAGTGTTTGTGAAAACCCTAGTTCAGACTATAAAATGAGTGTCATATCTGTATGAGAGTTCAACATATTGTTGGGCAATACTCCGCCCACTATCTTCCCTAATGTACAGTTTATAATGAGCTATATACCTAGAAAGGCCAAACTAGCCACATCTGTTTGTGAAAACCCTAGTTCAGACTATAAAATGCGTGTCATATCTGTATGAGAGTTCAACATATTGTTGGGCAATACTCCGCCCACTATCTTCCCTAATGTACAGTTTATAATGAGCTATATACCTAGAAAGGCCAAACTAGCCATATCTGTTTGTGAAAACCCTAGTTCAGACTATAAAATGCGTGTCATATCTGTATGAGAGTTCAACATATTGTTGGGCAATACTCCGCCCACTATCTTCCCTAATGTACAGTTTATAATGAGCTATATACCTAGAAAGGCCAAACTAGCCACATCTGTTTGTGAAAACCCTAGTTCAGACTATAAAATGCGTTTCATATCTGTATGAGAGTTCAACATATTGTTGGGCAATACTCCGCCCAATATCTTCCCTAATGTACAGTTTATAATGAGCTATATACCTAGAAAGGCCAAACTAGCCACATCTGTTTGTGAAAACCCTAGTTCAGACTATAAAATGAGTGTCATATCTGTATGAGAGTTCAACATATTGTTGGGCAATATTCCGCCCACTATCTTCCCTAATGTACAGTTTATAATGAGCTATATACCTAGAAAGGCCAAACTAGCCACATCTGTTTGTGAAAACCCTAGTTCAGACTATAAAATGCGTGTCATATCTGTATGAGAGTTCAACATATTGTTGGGCAATACTCCGCCCAATATCTTCCCTAATGTACAGTTTATAATGAGCTATATACCTAGAAAGGCCAAACTAGCCACATTACTATATCTTTATAAACAAATTGATTAGATTTTTCTCCCTGTATATTCATTATTCATAAGAAGGCTAAAACATTATTTTATAAAACATTTCAACATTGATTTTTTTGGTTAATTACCCTTCACTTGTTAACTGAAAATCAATATATTGACGAATGGCATCTTCATAATATGTAAATACTGTACTATATTTCTACTCTTTCAAAGAAGCCAAAATGCAAAGTCATCATAAAAAAATAATAAAATATATATCGTTACATTTCTTTTTTTAATTTTTTTTATTTAATTTTATTTCTGTTAAAAGCTGTATTTCTCTTATTCAGTTTTTCATGCTAACTAATAAAATAATCTATAAATGAAATTGTATAATCAAGCATAGTTATTTCTCCAATAGTTTTCCAAGTCTTCTAGTCAAATTCGTTGGCTAATATTTGTTAAATATGTAATGCTTAATTTTTATCAGTGCTTTTACAACCAATTTTTGTAAAAGTGCTTTACAACCAGTGTAATTTAACACTATAACAATACAGATTTAAAATAGTTATTGCGCAACTTAATAATTTTGGGAGACATAAACTTCATCTATAGTAAACGAAGACATGTGTCAGCTTACCTAACAATTATCAAACAGAATTTAGACTTAATTATGTATTCACATAATTATGTTAAAGATATGCAGTCTTAATAGAGTTAATTTTAAAGAAGCGTCAATTATTTCTTAGTCAACATTGAAACTATTGGTTAGAAGGTAGAAAAGACGGGAAGAACTTTTTACGCAATCTGCCGACAAGTTGCCAGCAGCTATGTTTCAATTCAATTAAAAGTTTGATAGCACGTTCTCTGCGGAGAGTAAGATATTCGACGATTTCATTTACAATATATCGTAACCCCTCTTTTGGGGTTTAAGAAAAGATTACTTGTGCAGATAAATCAGGAAGTTGGTCACAATTATATTTGGTAAAGAAAATATAAGTAATCCTACTGTAAAGTAAGACGTTCGTAATTTTACGATATTCCTATTTGAATTTCGTAAATGGATTTTTTCATTACATCCCTGTTTTACAGTGACAAAAACACAATTATAAGCCACTATAGAGTTGGTTACTTTAATTAAGTCATCCCATAATTAAAACTGTTTTATGGAGTTGTGTAGACAGGTCATGGAGGTTCCCAGTGGCAACATAAATACTGTTCTAGCTGCGTTGACATAAAGGGCTTTTCACCGTTGAGCCAGTTAATTAATATCAACTGTACGGTCGTTCATATTATTATAACGAGTGAACACTATTTGGTTTTTAAAAGCTCCAATCTAGTGAGCCATCAGATGTTGGGTATGTTGGTTCTTTTAAAAGGTAGTCAAGAACTTAATGTCTGATTTTATCAATATTATAAAAACACAAAATTGTTCACAACCAAATTCCATTTCAGGTTTCATTTCCTCTTTGAGTTCTTTATTGAATAAATTATAAGTAATTTTTAAAAGTTTCAAATACTCCAATAAAATTATTTATTTTATTGTATTTATGAATTTGTATTATTATTTATACTTTAGACACTTCAACTGTTGAGTTTTACTACTGACAATATGATTATTTGTACTAGCCGAACACTTGAAATGGAAAACCATTTTTGCATTTTTCGTGCAGCAAAACTGACCCATTACGTTTTACCCTTTGAGTCCAGACGTTTCATTGGTAACAGCATTAAACAAAAGTCATACAACATTATTTTTATCAGGTATTTGTGAAGTACTACAAATGTATACTATTTGTAATCCAGGGCAATGGCGGAATTGTTTAACAGAGAAGTTAATAACACGAAGTGAATCATTTTAACAAACTAAACACGATTACCACAAGATAGGCAAATTATATAAAGAAGAAAACTCAACAGAGCATTTAGTTTAATAGCGTGAAAAGTATTTAATATGACTTTAAAATAGTAAGCAAACATAGGTTTAAAAATATCGGCAAAAGAACACTCTGTACTTTACTAACTGGAGCTTACTTTAAATTTTCATATGTTTCAAAATAGGTATTCAAAAAATAATAATTACACTCATTCGAAATCCACATTCGCCCCATATTTTCAAAAAAAGCACAATTATAGCTAGTCCACAATTTTGGAGGAATACAGTCCATTTAATATAAATGTAATGCTTTTACTAAGTCAAACTTTTATAATTTACTACTACTCTTACTCATGTGGCCACTCAAACCCAAGAAGGGTTTTAGCCTCGCCAACCAGCCGCCTCCACTCCTGTCTATCGTGAGCCATCTCCATGTCCGCTCCTATCTTCACCAGGTCACCCCTGACTTGATCATTCCAGCGCATTCTTAGTCTTCCCAGAGGCCTTGTTCCCGTTGGTGTTCCTGACCAGATTTTCTTCACTACCTTCTCTTCACGTCTTCGAATGATGTGGCCCCGCCATCTCAATCTCCTACTTCTGGCTAGAGCCACAATATCTGGCTCCTTGCATAGCTCTCTCAGTTCCTTGTTTTTCCTAATCCTCCACTCTTCCTCTTCTTTTATTGGCCCGAATATTCTACGTAGGATTTTGTTTTCGAAAGTCATTAGTTTTTTCCTAGACTTCTTTGTTAAGACCCAAACTTCTGATCCATACAGCACTACTGGTTGAATCATTGATTTGTATAGCCTTACCTTTCTACCTTTAATAATTTACATGTTTTAATTGATGTATACAATTGTTGACAAAGTATTACAATGAGAAAATACAATCTCTTATTTAGGTATTATTAATATAGGTATAGATACAAATTTATGAGCAGTTTAACATTTTTCAAAGATGGCTGTTGTTGTAGTAATATCTGCAATCTTCTTCCATCAAAATGCAATCACTTATTTAGGTATTATTAATATGGTATGGATACAAATTTATGAGCAGTTTAACATTTTTACAAAGATGGCTGTTTGTGTAGTAATATCTGCAATCCGCTTCCATCAAAATGAACTGGTAATTAACTATGTATTTAGTAAACAATAAAATTAATCATTTCCTTCCTTTTTAATCTTATATTCCCCTTTTAACCTTTTACTTTAACCTCAATCTGTTCCCCGTAGACCTTTGATCTGTGTGGGGAAGTTATCAGACAAGGTAAGGGCGAGTACCAGTGTAAGGTACATAGTGAGTTTTACTGATAAAAACCAACAGTCAAATCCAGGATTCGGATCTGCGCTGTGTCTATATTCGTTTTAGCTAGTTGATTTGTCCATAGCAAATTAAATAGCTGCTGTAATATGTAACTCATCAACTGTCGTAGCTATGAGACTCCATGAGTCGTAGCTGTGAGACTCCATGAGTCGTAGATGTGAGAGATCATGAGTCGTAGCTGTGAGACTCCATGAGTCGTAGATGTGAGACATCATGAGTCGTAGCTGTGAGACTCCATGAGTCGTAGTTGTGAGACCCCATGAGTCGTAGCTGTGAGACCCCATTAGTCGTAGCTGTGAGACTCCATGAGTCGTAGCTGTGAGACTCTATGGGTCGTAGTTGTGAGACTCCATGAGTCGTAGCTGTGAGACCCCATGAGTTACCAAATATTATTAAAGTTTCAAACAACCAGCTCAGCAACCAACTTTGCTTGCTTAGCATCAGCCTAGGTCCTAGGAATACGTATTAGATTTATTCCTCTGTTTTGAAAACCACATTGCGAAAACAGCAGCTAAAGTGGGAACCAGAACCAACATTGTAGCAACTTGCTGGGAAAGGAAGCGCAAGTCCACTGTCCTTACTCTACTGAATATTGTGCCTCAATACGCCTCAAACTAAACAGAGCAATAAATATTACAATAGATTCCCTAACTTCTCTACCTTCCAAGAAAACAGCCGCTGCTTAGAAGTTTTACAATTTATTTGTATACACTGTATCAATGCTGTTCAAAATAACAGTTCCTTTATACCTGAACCAACAGCTGTTTCAGTACATAAATATTTTTATAAATACCTCTCATATCTTTATGTACTAACTCTCATACATACAGTTGAGTTTAATATCATACTTTTGTCATTTATGTGTAATCTTGTTACATAAGATTCATTTTTAATTGTATGCATTATTTAAGATATGGGCAAATATGGGTTCTGAATGAGTGTAGATAAGAGAATGTAGTCATTATTAAGAACTAAGGTCGTCTATTTCTTGAAAGTGTCATTAACTAATAGATTCCTTTCAAAATTCGTTATGACTCTTATATTAGAACATTTATTTATGGTTCAACGGTCTCTTGGAATTGATAGGTCTCTTGGACATTTTCGTGATGGGTTGTGCCGTTGCACAAACTGTCCAGCCACCGCTGGGAAGTCGGCAGGCCCAGACAGCCTCATACAATCTTCCCGTCAGCAGGCTAAAACATGCTTTTATATTTCAACTATATGATTCATTTTTATTATTATAATGAGTTATAGAGAACAATAAATGATTATTGAAGGGCCAATCTAGTAGACCATAAGTTTATATCATGACATGTTTAATTTTAAACAGTCAACAATGATATTTAAAGTTTCACATTTTTAACTATACAACATTTATAAAAACACTAAATTTTTCACAAAAGGTATTTCAAACATTTATTTGTTAAAAACTAATTCTGTATTTTGTAACTTAATTTATTTGGTAATTGTTTTATATTAAATTTGTATATCTCTTGAATGGTTGCCTAGAATACCTTTTGATAAAATAATTGGAAGTCATATTCGTACTTATAATGAAACTAGTTCACAGTTGAAAACTGCACAAAAACCTAATCACTTCATTAAAATGTCAATTATAAGTTTGCAGGTAGTAAAAACGGACAAGTTGACGTTAAGTAATAACCAACACAGTAGACTTGAATTAAGCCAAGTCCAATTAAAAGTTAGATGGCAAATCTCCTGTTGAGGACGATATCAGGCGTCCCAGATGCCGATAACTCTTTCTTGACTGAATGGCAAAATACGTCAGAACTTATTTGTTCTGACTTTTTTAAGTCAGAAAGATTATAAAAGGAGAAGATTATAAAAAACAATCGATTAATTTGTCTATTTTTCCTATGGAAACAGGCAAATGAGTACGTTTGGTAGTTGGAAAACAAATCCTGGATAGTTGATGCTAATGATAAACTTTTTATGTGTATTCAGTTGTTATCTCAGTAATGTATGTACTCACTCATCACGAAATATCTGGAAGTACTGAACAGGTGTTTACGATATTTGGAGAGAAATTAACTTTTGTATCCATAGACCCACCAAGAAAGAATTTCTCGAAATATCATCCCCTCGACGTTTCCTCTTTTCCATAATAGTAAGTAATATTGGCATAAATTTAACTTAATAATATATTTCAAACAGCACATACAAAAAACATAAACATAAACAAAAGATTGGCTAAATTGTTTTTCACTGTGAAATGTTTAATGTAATTTCTACTACCTCTCACATGATTGCACTACTTTGTGACCCTAAAGCAAACTTATAGGGCTTTATAGATTATCACTTTTTTCTAAGAGGACGGCAGAAGGCTGAGATTTTATATTAATGTGATGGTTTAGGGAGAACCATCGAGAGAAAAATAAGCAAGCGTTGAAAACAACACTGTAGAAAATCAAGGACTCTCAGCTAATATATTACAAATAAAGAGCTACAAAATAAGACAAACGATCTAATCCACATCTCATTATATAATTGCTTATATTATTTAATTGTTCTATTGCAGAACCCTCAATTTAAAATAGATAGGTTACCTCAAAGACTCGGGTTACCAACAGGGGACGTACGAGTTATATTTCTGCCTGGATCGTTCGGTATCTACCAACCACTCGGGAGTTCCACGTGGATTTTAAGATTTAGATATTCACGTTAGATATTCAACGTTTTAGATATTCATCTGAAAGTATCTAAAACGTTGACCAATAGAAAAATACTAAATCAGTGACGTTATTAAAAGTGCGAAAAGTTACTTTATCGTTGGTAAATTACTATCCAAATATGGATTGTTTCGACTTTAACACACACAAAGTCTACCATTGTATGATATAAAGGAACAAACATGTCAAAAGATGAGGAGCACTTTCAGTAAATTGAAAAAGAAACGATCCGCTCACTCGTCACAGCCCATTTATCGTGAAAGCTAAAAACGTGATGTTGTTCCAATTGATTCAGAAAGGCAACCCCCTCCCCCCATAACCCTCAAACAAGTAAAACTAAACTGATATTGTAATATTAACTATCCTATAAACAAATGTGAAGCTAATGTTGTGTTTTACGTCAAAATGTCTTTATTAGTTTCTTAAAAATTAAATCTAATTAATTCCATGTTAAAAGGTCTTTTTATGTCTAAATTCAACTGAATTTTGTATATTTTAGATGTAATTATGCACTAATTTTTAAATAAACTAATTACAGTAATGACTGGCCAGTAAAATATAGGTCTATTTACAACAAGAAAGATAGGTTTGTAATTATTGTAACAGAACAAATTATTTTATTTTATTTTTTAAAAGTTAATACTTGGCAATCTTTAGACTTTAATGACAACATTGATTTCTATCTCGTACTATCATTTTAAAAACAATATAAAATATTTAATGTGATAACTATTTTTACTAATATACAGTATATGGAAATGAGTCCAAATTTAACGTTATTTCAAATCCAAAGATGATTATATCAAACCACCACAAAATAAAATAACATTTAAAATGTTATTTATTTTAAATTTATGTAAAATCAATTCAAATTAAGGCTCTATAATAAAAAAACAGTGATAAACAAATATACAATTATATCATTAAAAATCTGCAAATAATTTCCGTTTCCCAACATTTATCCGATTTCATTTCAGTTTAAGAGATAAAAGGGAAGATTTTCCAAACGTGTTTTATTCCAACGACAAGTCTAGAAAGTTATTACGGAAATTCCAATGACAGAGCTTGTGTGCTTTATCGGGTCGCCTCTGTGATGCTCTTTGACTGAGTAAGAATTTAGCAAGTCAAGTAGTCCTTTGTATAAGTAAAGAGTAGAAGTGGCACTATTGACAACACTTCAACTGCCATAAAACAAGTACGGTCAAACTTCTATGGTGATTCAAACATTGGGAAATCGGAAAAGTTAAGCCAAGTTCTTATAAAATGTATGCGAACATTTTCCAAGACATAATTTTCCTATTACATTTTGATAATCAATAAGTACAAATAAATAGCTAAGTAATAATAAAGTCAAAATCACTTGTTGTTGTATACCAGCTAGGACATTTTTGTGATTATGAATTCGTTCTTTCTAAATTAAAAGGTACAAATAAAAGTCAAATCAAAAATATTTATTTCATACTAATACTTCTAAAAACAACACACTAGATACAAAAAGTTAATATTACTTCCTAACCACTTATGGTATTCATTGGACATGTAACACGAGTGAGAAAGGCGTCAGGAAAGGTCACCTTCGGAGCAAAGGGAGAGTAAGAAGGATAGCCCACCAGTAGACCGGGTAGTGGTGAGTAGAACCTCCCCTCTGCATGGCTGCAGGAGTCTCTCCTAGAAACAGACAATTTTGGAATTCATTAGACATGTAACACATCCTCTATGGAGAAAAAAAATTCGGGAAAGGTCATCATCAGAACAAGGAGAGGGTAAGCAGGATGAATCATCAGTAGACCCTGTAGTGGTGAGGAGAACTTCCCTCTACATAACTGCAGGGGTATCCTATAGTAACAGTCAAAATAGATATCCATTGAACATTTAACACGTCTCCTATGGAAAAGAAAGACGTCAGGAAAGGTCACATTCGGAGCAAGAGGAGGGCAAGCAGGACAGATCATCAGAGACCATGTACTAGAGACCATCAGACCATGCAGAAATATCATTAGGTTCCCTGTACTAGAGTTCATCAGACCATGGCTGCAGGAGTCTTTCCTAGTAACAGACAACATGGAATTCATTGGACATGTAACACATGTTGAATTGAGGAAAACATGCTAGGAAAGGCTAGTATCAGGAATGTATTTAAAGTCTTACAACAGTGGTTAATTTGTAAAGATTCCTGATTTGACTTTTAAATAACAAACTCCACAAGCCTTATTTGGTCGTTTGTCCTATTTGTTATCTTTGAAAGAGTAATCTAAACAATGCAGAACTCATACTTTGGACTAATATAGGGCTATTTTTAGAATCTTTATAAAATTGAAATTTTAATTTAATTTCCACGTTGTTTCTAAAATGCAATTTCTCGTCGACATTGCAGTTAACACATCTAGATCAATGACTTTATCACCTATAATTTCACTTTCTCAACTAGTTGTTACGTAATTATGATCTTGAACAAACTGATTTCCTCGAAATGAAGAATCAAAAGCCAAGTTTATACACAATACAACTAGTTGTTATTTTTCATTAGTACATTATCTTGTATATTATACAACAAAATTATTTCCTTTATTTACAACCTAGTAAATATTATTATTTATGACCATTGCTGGATAAATAATAACTCCTGACTTTTCGAAAAGTCAAAATTTGTCCAAATATGACTGTAATACATTATATAAAAAATGTTGTTAGTGTCTGTTCGCCGCAAACTCCACCACGTTAATGGAAGACTTACCATTGAGGACATGGACGGTGACGGTCGTTGCTGCAACGTCGGCGAGGGCACACGAGTAGTTGCCGGAGTCTTTAGGAGTGGCATGGGCTACTAGTAGTCTACTCCAAGCACCATCCTCTGTTAGGTCTGTTCGAACACTGAGTAGAAACACAAAATAACATTTGGCACTAGTTTTAATACAATACAAATACAAAATGCACAAATATATCAATGTATAAGCACAAAACGCAAACATGTATTTTAACTTAAAGAAAAAATTCACAAATACCATTGTGATCGATTTCGGTAAACCATGTCTACATTCCTCAGACTATGTGATTCCTTTGTAAATCCATCTGGTCTGATAAATATGGTTTACCGAAATCGAACACAATGGTATTTGTGAATTTTGTCCTTAAGTTGTAATATATGTTTGCGTTCTGTGCTTATATTGTAGTATATTTGTGCAGTTTGTGCTTATATTGTAGTATATTTGCGCATTTGTGCTTGTAATGTAGTATATTTGTGCAGTTTGTGCTTATATTTTAGTATATTTGTGCAGTTTGTGCTTATACTGTAGTATATTTGTGCAGTTTGTGCTTATATTGTAGTATATTTGTGCAGTTAGCGCTTATATTGTAGTATATTTGTGCATTTACTCTTGTACTGTAGTATTGTGCACTTTTTGCTTGTATTTTGATATATTCGTGCATTTTGTACTTGTAGGCCTACTGTAGTATATTTGTGCAGTTTTTGCTTATATTGTAATATATTTGTGTTGTGTGACGTTCACTTGTGCTGTATATGTACCAAGACGTATTATGCTAATTAAAAACACTATTTATACTGGTTTGAACATATCCTGCAAGAGGACTTATTCTACATTCACAAAAATACATAAATTTTATCGAACCTTTTAATTTTATTTATGTGATTATTTATCTTTTGTATTTGTCCAATTAAGGAATCAGAAACAACTTTAAAATATTATAAACACATGATGATTTTTAACTATTTTATACTAACATTTTCATTTGACTGAAATGTGAAGCGAAAAGAGAATTGGTAGAAAGATGAGAATTAGTGAGCAAAACCAATTACATTTGTTACTTGATCATTTACTTTGTTAAGTGCTCGTTAAGTAGCTCTAAAATAAGTCTGAAACAAAAATATCTGTCAACAGAAGAATGTGTTCAGTTTTCGAGCATAAAAATAAAAAAATAACATTATTTTTTATAATGTAAGTTAATTTACTTTGAATAAATGACTCTTTGAATTGTCATTGTTGAGTATTTCGTTGAGTAAAAGGGGCCCCACCTTAAGGCCAAGTCTCCAATTGGTAATTTTTTGTATAACGACACGTCATTTTTAGTAGATAGAAAAATTAGATCTTTTGTTTATATCTCGACAACTATGCCTCCTACGGCTCTGAAATTTCCAACAATCCTGTACTACAACTTCATCCGTTTTGACCATAAGAAACGATTTTAAGAGTCTACAGAGGCTGTCAGCCAAGTTGGCTTTAAGAACAATGTTGTTTTCGAATCTATATCTTTGTTATTTTTTGACCAAAAGTTGTGTATAAAGTGTTATTTTAAATGTTATCATTAGGTTTGCTTATGATATTTTGAATACATACGCCTAGTTATGAAAAATAGGTAAAAATAAAAACTTCAAAAATATTTTGTATATTTTTCTATGAAACTAATTATGAATTCGCAAAGCAATTCCAACGCTCAATATCAATCTTGATCAAATGCAGTTTGTTTGGAAGAATTCGTTTAAAAAGAACAGTTTAATAACATACGCGTGATCGAATGTCCGGTTTGAAAATAACATTGTTCTTATGGGAATAAAACCAACATGGCCGACAGCCTCAGCAGACTCTTAAGAATCTCGTCTCTGGACTTATATTTTCCCTTGTCACTTTTCTTAAAAACACTATAGATTCGTTATTTGTTGACCAATTTCGTTCAAATTTAGCACACGTATAAATCATATCTCGCCATAAACGATTATAACAATCAACAGTATAACTCAATAAACACCAAACAACAGTAAGGAAAAATATCATATTTTATGCCTCATTGTTAAATAATTGTTTATTTTTTGGTATATTTTACATACTAGTACTAATTTGTTCCATATAAATAAAATTCTTACATTTTTATTTTCTTTCTTTTTAGATTCCGACACAACTTTGTGGTATTTTAAGATGAATTTGAATGATTGCATGAGTGTAGGATGAGTGTGGATGACCTGTGTAGTCTGATTACTAACTGAGTTCAACTGTTCCTCAAAGAGGGCCATTTATGAATAGCCCAAAATCCAGGGGAACTAAGGGACCTACATATTACAAGGAATCAATTAGCTGTCTTATTTTCAGCCAATTGACAAGCCTGATAATCAGTTCTCTCTCCTACACAACATCCGGACACTTATTACCACCCAAAATGGACACCCCAAACCTCTCTACTAGGGTTCACAAGAATACGATTTAGCGGGAAGCGTGGGTTTCACTATCTTGGTTTTTTTCTAAATGTTACAAGAGTCAGTTTATTACTTTTGGAGGAAAAAGTGACATTAAGAAATTTGGTGGGAAAAACATGGTAACCACCATCTTGGATCACATGACAAAAAAGAGTCGTAATTTCATAAAAAAATGGACCAATTACAGCTCGGGCCTTAAAGTTAGGGGCTTATATTTCTATAACCTGCCGCCGCAACAAAAACTGCGCCTAAGTTTGAGAGATTGTCCTTACCTGATACCACATCTAGAATGGTCATAGTTGAGAATTTTTGAGCCAAGTCACCTCAACAAAAAACGCGCCTAAGTTTGAGAGATTGTCCTTACCTGATACTACCTCTGGAATGGTCATAGTTGAGAATGTTGAGCCAAGTCACATCAACAGAAACTGTGCCTAAGTTGAGAGATTGTTCTTAACTGATTATTACCTCTGGGATAATCACAGTTAATATTTTTTGGGCACAGTCACCCCAACAAGGATTTACCTAAGTTGTAGAGATTGTCTTTACCTTATACCACCTCTGGAATGGTCATATTTGAGAATGTCGGTGCCATGTCACCACCTCAGGAACTGTGCCTAAGTTGTAGAGATTGTCTTTACCTGATACCACCTCTGGAATGGTCATAGTTGAGAATGTCGGTGCCGTGTCACCACCTCAGGAACTGTGCCTAAGTTGTAGAGATTGTCTTTACACCACCTCTGGAATGGTCATAGTTGAGAATGTCGGTGCTATGTCACCACCTCAGGCACTGTGCCTAAGTTGTAGAGATTGTCTTTACCTTATACCACCTCTGGAATGGTCATAGTTGAGAATGTCGGTGCCGTGTCACCACCTCAGGAACTGTGCCTAAGTTGTAGAGATTGTCTTTACCTGATACCACCTCTGGAATGGTCATAGTTGAGAATGTCGGTGCCGTGTCGCCACAACAAGAACTGTGCGGGCCGTGGTACACGGGTCAAACGACACTTCAACTGAATTGTACTGCCCAAGTTGTAGAACTTGTCGAATATAGGTATGTCTCGCTCGTCTGTGATCTCCAGTTCTGGAACTGTTCCAAAAATGTAATTAATCAAAGAAGTAATAATTGTATTTATTTATTTTAATTTTTGTCAATACCGTAATATTCACTGGCAATTATGGTGGTGATTACCTAGTGATTACATTATAGTTTGTTTATTTCCGTACTGAATTATATTGGGTTTGCCAGTTTTACCTATTTGCACCTTCAGTTACAACCCCCGTGCACTGTTTGATTACAACTCCCTCTAAACCCCTAACATCCTTAGCAAAGTGCGGTTTTGTTCCCACCACTCCTGTCTTTAAAAAGGACTTCTTTAACACGAATATTTCTTTCACCATGACTGAAATGAATCTCCATTTAATTTTAGTAACAATAAAACAACCATTAAATATTTTATGAACGGTTTATTTTTTCCACGATATGCTATATTTAAGAAGTTACGATTTCCTATTAGTTGATTTGGAATTTTTTCCTCAGTTTCTCATTATTTTGGTGCTAAAAATAGATACTCAGTTCGAGGTAATTTTATAGATAAATTTATACTAAATTAATACCTGGTCAAGGGACATTTAGTGTGAGCTACTCCCGGAGAAAATGTTATAATCACTCAAGTTTAAAATATCACTGTAAAGATACTAATTACAGTAGCGAAATTGCATTAAACCAGATTTTGCTTATTTTTGTGTTTTTGTGTATAGACGGAAAATTGTTATCTTTAGAGCGTTTGTTAATCATGTGTAGATTTAAAAAGGGCCTTATTTCTAACGCTTTTTTCCGAAGCGTTAAATTTAAAATTCCCCCAATCAAAGCCCCACATTAGATCATATTGAACCTGTAATACATCATTTATCAACTCTTTGGCTAACTAGTCGTGTAGTTTTATGAACGTTTATTAATTAAGAAAAGGGTTATATGAAAAATTGTAACAGCCTTTTCTAGTTTTTGAGTAGGTTTAATAAATCGTGTAAATTTTCTGTTTGAACACCACAATATCATTATTTTTTAAATGAGTGATCTTTTACATAAAATGCTTATTAATTTATATAGATTGAAATCGAACGCAGGACATTGTGCAGCGGCACATATTCGTCTACCACAATACACGAATCACTGCAACGTTGCCATATTGAAGTTATTTGACTATTTCTCCTCAAGAGAAAGCATATTTTGAAAACCATGACTACTAACCACCATGGGCAACTCAGACTTCTCTAGTAGAGTCCACGTTGATAGCAACCACTGAGTGGACGACATGTCGGTATTAAGATGACCGAGCATAGAACCTATCACCTAAAATCTCCCCAACAATTCGTCTCCAAGTAGCTGTTACAGCAGTGCAATTGCTGCCGACAATTACTTTGTGCACTTAGACCTATTGAAATAAATTTGTTTTGTGGTGACGTTAACTTCTTTTGTATTTCTACCAACATTTAATGTGCCTTATTCATGCTCTTTGTACAAACTGCAATCTTTACCAAGACGTATTATAATATATATGATTTCCGGAACCTATTTCTTGTATAATTAAATGCTATCCAAAGTCATAGAAGTCCGCCTCTAACTGCAAGTTCAGTCATTAAGGCTAGACTGACTTCAAAGTTCAGCGGCAAGTTAGTTGAACAACCCTGAAACTGGCTAAATCTCTACTTGGTTTGTGATCAAACATCCTATTGACGTAGTCAATATGCTTGCCTTATCCTTCCATTGTTAAAACTTCATTAACATGTTTGAATGGTTTAAAGTTTACTCGAAGCGAGCAATTCATTAACTTCTTTTGTATTTCTACCAACATTTAATGTGCCTTATTCATGCTCTTTGTACAAACTGCAATCTTTATCAAGACGTATTATAATAAATATGATTCCCGGAACCTATTTCTTGTAATAGGTTCAAGAAATTACATACAGGTCTTCTTTATATTTGCTATCGTGTCAGCTATGAATAATAATATTGGTGGGTTACGTTAAAGGAAAGTGTGCTTGTGAACACTAATACGCCTCGTAATAAATCAATGTCCAACAGTTTGCCGATGATATTGTCATTTTATCTGAAAACACTTCTACTAGTCAAAAACAAATCCTGAAATGTTAAAGGAAATAGCAGAAAAGATACTTGTTCTTTATTTACTTATTTGCGAGCGAACCCATTTTACAAAATTACGAAAGTATTGAATATGGCATGCGCTTATAAGTTAAGTAAATAGTCTAAGTGCTACTGTACTAGAAAAAAAGATAATTATAATTTTAGTTTAACTCATACTACAACAATATCTACACAAGCAGGATGCATTGTTGTTGATGACAGTTCTAGTTTTGACTACTCTAGGCCTAGTACAAGCCGTGATTTTGATCAAAATAATTTGTTAGTCCTAAATAAAAGCACAAAACCCATTACAACTACTTGCCATGCAAACAAAGCCAGTAATAGCCACCAAACAATCAGTTCTAATATAAATTCTCAGTTGAAGGGTAATGTAGTTAATAATAGAAAATCTACTATTGTAACGTCTCTATTGTCTGAAAAAAAACAACGAAAATGCTTCTAAAAATAAAAAGACATCTAATGACAAAACTTGGATTAGTGGGGATCTAGAGCCTTCAAACATTACCTTTCCAAGCCCAGATTTCTCAAAATATAAAGACTTTTCCGCCTCTGAACTGTTTGAACTATTTTTCGACGATGATGTTTTTGAAATCTTTTTGCGAGAATCAGCCAGATATGCACAATATAAGAATTGCCCTGACCCTAAAATAAATAAAGAAGAATTGAAATGTTTTATTGCTATATTATTATTTAGTGGTTACCATTGCCTTCCTGGAAAACGCTATTATTGGGACTCAAACCCCGACATGCACGTTGATTTTATTTCAAATGCAATGAGACGAAACAAATTTGAATTGATAATGAAGTTTCTACACAGTGCTGATAATAATCAAGTGGATGTGACAAACAAACTTTGGAAACTGAGACCTGTGTTAAAGTTGTTAAAAAATAACTTTTTAGAACATTTTGTTCCAGAACAAAACTTATCATACGACGAAAGCATGATTCAGTATTTTGGGAGGCATGGCTGTAAACAGCACATCCGAGGTAAACCCATACGATTTGGATTCAAAGTATGGTGTGTTAACACTGTCTGTGACTACTTAGTTAATTTTGATGTTTACCAAGGGAAGTCTTTGGAAATGCCCACAGAATACGATCAATTGTTTGGGAAATCTGCAGCTCCTTTAGTCAAGATGATTGACGAATTCCCACATCAGAAAAAGATGTTTCCTTACAGATTTTTTTTCGATAATTTGTTTACAAACTTTTACTTGCTAAAGTATCTTCAAGGCTTAGGTTACAGTGCAATAGGAACAATAAGAGAAGATCGTATTCCTAAGAACTGCAATCTTACCCCGAAAAAAGAGATGAAAGTCAAGCCTAGGGGTCACTTTGAGTCATCGTTGTGTAAGGAAGATGGAATACTTGTGTGCAAATGGCGTGACAATGGCGATGTAAGTATAGCGACAAATTGCCATGGAGTACAGCCAACAAATAAAGTAAGACGATACAGTCAAGCGGAGAAAAAGTACATTCAAGTAGATAGACCAGCAGTGTTTGGGGAATATAATAAGAATATGGGGGTTACTGACAAGATGGATGAACATGTAGGAAGCTATCGCATTGGGATTAGAGGGAAAAAATGGTATTGGCCAATAATAACTTGGCTAATAGATGTGTGTGTACAGAACGCTTGGCAATTGAGAAGAAGCTCAGGGAACAAACAACCCCAGATTGAATTTCGAAGAGAATTGGTGCAGTGCTACATACTCAGACATGGTGTACCCAGCAAAGGTCCAGGCAGACCCCTATCATCAAAGCGATCTGTGAGTGACAGTAGAGTACCAGATGATCTACGCTATGACCGACTTGATCACCTAGTCATTTCTACTCCAGAAAAAAAGAAAAAACGATGTGCAGGGGAAGGCTGTTCGTCCATCGTACGCACTATGTGCAAAAAATGTCAAGTTGGACTATGTGTAGAGTGTTTTACACTTTTCCATGAGGTCACATATTAGTTAGTATTATACACTCAATTGTTTCTAATTTTAATATATGAATAAAACTTATTCAAATATGTAAAGGTCAAGATTTAACTTTCTCCTTCTAATTAAAATGTAGTAGCAGTGTGTTGTCCTAGCGTTGCCATATGGCAACAGTCGATAATTCCCACTATATTTACATAAAACATAAAATTAAGTCATATTCTATTATTTTTAACTATATTAAAGAGAAAACTATATAAATCAACTTAAAAAATTAAATTTAAATAATTTGGGATAAAACGGGTTAATAGGAACTTCAGAGTAGCGATAGCTAAATCTGATTCCAATAAGGTGGAGGAAGCGACGTTGGACACTCTCAAGATGGTCATTTAGATACGCCTGATGTGGAGACCAGATCACGCTGCAGTACTCAAGATGTGGGCGGACTATTGTGCAGTAGAGTGTTCGTAGAGAGTTGATGTTGGTGAAGAATTTAGCAATGCGGTAAATCAAACTCAAACTATGCAGAGCTCTGTTGTAAACGGCAAAAGTTTGCTTGTTCAAGTTGAGGGACTGAGTGAGAATCACCCCAAGGCTTTTAATGTCACTTACTCGTTTCAGTGGGGTGCCATTCACTATGTAGGCACACTGTAGAGGATTTAAGTTTCTGTGGAACGAGATGGAGACACACTTCTCAACGTTCAAGGCCATTAAGTTACCTTCGCACCACTGGACAACAGCGTTCAAGCTTTCCTGAAGAATTATAAGATCTATAGAAGATAATATTGATCTGTAAAGCCTCGGGTCATCTGCAAATAGTAGTAGATTACAGTGTGGGTGGACAACCAGGTCGTTAGTAAATATATTAAATAATAGAGGACCCAGCAAAGAACCATGTGGAACACCAGTGGTAGTTTCGAAGACATAGGAGATAGCTTTGTTGAAGCGAACTTGCAACTTCCTTCCACATATGTAGCTATAAAGCCGGAGCAATGATTGGCCAGTAATGCCGTATGTCTTGAGTTTTAGCCTGAGCAAACTATGGTTCACTCGATCAATAGCCTTTTAGTAGTCCAATTCAATTGTATCCACATGTTGCCGTTCATCAAATGCATAAAAAATATCACTTTGGAAAGTCATAAGGTTTGTGGCTGAGGAACGTCCGCGAATAAATTCATGCTGTCGAGGCGATAGGTATGTCGAAACAGCATGCTGTACACTGTCAAGAATCACCCTCTCAAATATCTTGGCAATAGCTGGCAGAATGGTGATGGGTCGATAGTTCCTCACATCGTTTACAGAGCCCTTCTTGTGAATCGGAAAAATGATTGTTTACTTGAAGATGCCAGGAAAAGTTCCAGCTGAGAGAGATACTTTAAACAGTTTAGTGGAGGTCGTACTAAGATGTTGCCACAGCACTTCATTGCAAGGGGACGAATAAAGACAGAGCCGCAGTTCTTGGTGGCGTCGATGTTACTCAGGATCCGTCGGATATGTTGACAGTCATAATATGCAGAGCATATGTCGGGAATCATAAACAAGCTCAAAATGATCTTCATTTGTGAGTTTTCCATCTCCAAAGACGGAGGCGAAGAAGGTAGCGAACAAGTTGGCCGCAGAATGATCATCGTTGGAAGATAAGCCATCCAGAGTGACAACAAAGGGGGACGAAGTGCTTTTGTTGAAAGCTCTGACACAAGACCAAAAAATCTTGGGGTTGTGAGGTAGAACATTTTCAACCCTAAGATAGTGTTTCAGAGCGTCCTCTGAAAAATCTCTGGATAGTGCCTTGCACAGAGCTCTGGTAGCGACGAAACGATGGAAGGTAGTGTCATCAAGTGTTTCCTTGTAAGGTTTGTGAAGGACTTTCTTCTGTATGATCAATTGCTTAAACTCACGTGAGAACCAAATGGAAAATTTCGAGGGTCCAAATCTCTTCTGGGGCGAGTGTCTAAGCACAGAGCCCTGAACTACGTTAATAAATGCCTCAAAGTGTAGGTTGATGTTATATTTCTGGAATAGCTGATTAAAATTAAAATTAGAGAGCTCAGCATGAACCATCTGCAGGTTGCATTTAATTGGATTAAGGACGAAAATGGGCTTCTTTATGTTTAAGGCTGGTAACGATACATCAAGATTCAAAGCTGGGTGATGAGGGTCTTCCGGTACCAAAGGATCAGAATCTCGTAAGGTTAAAGCATCTGCGGAAGATGTTAATATTACGTCTAGAATAACTCCTCGTTGATTAGGAATGTGGTTGGATTGTTTCAACTCAAACATAGAGAGAAAGTTGTATATGACTGCTAGTTGGAAAGCAACCAATGTGACCTCTGAATTCATCCAGTCGCAACAAGGGTTGTTGAAGTCTCCAAATATTAGAATGTGTTCGAAGTCATTATGGGCAATAACTTCTTCAAGAAGGGAGACAAAGTCAAGATAGATTTGTAGTCTTCAATTTGTCGGGATGTATACGGCTCCAAGAAGAGTCTTCAAACCCGCCCTCAATGATAGGTCTAATAAGACTATTTCTAGGTTAGAGGAAGTGTGAATTAAGGACGGTTTGAGTAGTTTGGAAACTGCCAACAGTACCTCACCTCCGCTGGACTTACAACTAGAGAATTCTGGTCTGTCGTTTCTGAATAGGACGTAATCATTAGGAAAACCTAGTTCACTTAAGTAGAAGGAGGGTTCAAGATTTGTTTCAGTAGGGGGCAAGTTTATTTAGCTTAGTATGTCTCCAGTTTCACTTAAAAAACGAATAGAATATTCACGTCTCAAATCAGCAACCGAATTCCTGAGCACAAAATATCAGAAAATAAAAAGTGTTCGTCTGTTCCAATATATAAGTGAAACACAAGAATCGGGCCTGGAAAAAGTTGAAAATATTCCATAGGTCCTAATGGAATAGGCCTTTTAAAAACGGCACAAATGAGCTGTAAGAAATTCTTTCGTACATTCTAAACTTTTTTATGAGTAGGAAACAGCTTATATCTTCAATCTGCATTAAAAGTATGTAAGAGTTGTGATCGTAAGAAACGTGCTGTAGTGGACTAAGTCACAAAGAAAAAGGTACAGAGGTCCCTTTCTTACGGCTGAAGTGAACACATCGGTGGCAGTTTTAAGTAGTATAAAAGAAGATTGATACTAAGGGATTCTATAAGGGATTTGAGGGTAAAACAGCAAGAACTGAGAATGTGCTAGTGCTGTCATCGTAATGCAAAGTGAAAAAATAACTATTCGACACACATTTAGCGCACTATTGAATGCGACCTTTGTTTCCTTTTACTCTGTGAGTAAGTGTAACGAACTCAATTTTGTATAAAGCAAAATACTTAAGTGAAATGAAAAATGGCTTTACTGACAAAAAGGTGTACAAATGGCGAGGTTAGAACTAGTAAGTCATCTTTTACACCTAACCAACAAACTAAGAATTGACGATCAAATACAATAACTTGAGGAACAAAATGTGTTTAATGCTGGAAATTTATGTGCGGAAAACATTGTTTATTTAAACTGTCAATTGCCAATCAAAATCCGTTTATTCCTCTATAAATTACAAAATTACACACATAATGTACAGTTATATTAGGTATTACTCCCAACATGGACAAGAATGGTCTGTTCCTGAGTGAAACGGGAATAGACGAACAGAGACAAAGGGGGAAACACACTTGTAAGGTACTTTTTTTGTTTAGTTCGGTATCGAATAAATGGTTCGCGCGCTTGCCAGCTAGGATAGTTGCAGCGGGCTGGGTATAGTTCCAATTCGAGGGGTCGGAGTTAGGAATGGAATCGAGGCGAACGGTTTAGGCATTAAACCGGGTTGGCAGGCCTGATCTGCCTTTGCTGGTTGGTGTCTATCTTGCTGCATTATTTTTTATAAAATTTTAAACGTCACATTGACATATGTGTATTTTAAACACTACACGCATTCTAGTTGAGTGTTCCCGTAACTTGAACAGTCTATACGGACTTTGTAAGTAGTTAAATGTCTGTGTCAATTAACATCTTACTGTCCTGGAGCACGGTAACCTCACTTTGACAACCAGCTAGTTATGCAGGACACCCTCCAGTCGCCGCACGCTTGACGCTGCCGCTTTACTTGGCGGTACCAACCTGACAGCTTACCGATTCCCTCCACAGTACAGCCATTATCTTAATTCTTTGGGGCTTATCAAGTTTACGGCAGTACCTTCTTTCTTCAGCTGCAATATATTCGCTGCTTATACTGATGTCTTGCTGGAGTGTTCAGTCTTTGAAAGAATGTTTTAGCTAGATTACTTAATTTTATCAATATTAATAATTTATTTTCTCCACAACAGTTTGGTTTCATCAGGGGCATATCAACACTCATTGATATCTTCTATAGTCCAGGCTTTAGATGTTGGAAAACCAACAATAGGTATTTTTTTTTTATGATTTGTCGAAGGCTTTTGAAATTATTGACCATGTTAAACTATTATCCAAGCTAGAATATTTTGGAATAAGACGAGCAGCTCATATATAGATCACTTCTCATCTATCTGATAGAAAAGGTGACAAACCACCATATATTGATAATCATGGTTTTAGACATTGGGTGCAATCCTCAACATATCTAGGGGAGTCCTCAGGGCTCTGTACTTGGCCCTATCTTCTTCCTAATTTTTATAAACGATCTTTCTATATCAGTTCATGGATTACAAGTTTGTTTGTATGCTGATGACACGTCACTATCAGTGTCTGCTCCAAGTCTTCCTGAGCTGGAGGTAAAAGCATTTTAAGGGTCTAATGCACTTTTGCAGTGGTTTGATCGTAATTGTGTTATTCTTATAAGTCTAAGACACATATTGATTTCAAAATTGATTGTCATAGAAATAGTCAAAACAACTCAACCTTTTTCATTGGTGATAATGTTATAGTTCCATGTTCCCAGACCACATTTCTTGGCCTAAATATTGACAGCCGTTTGAATTTTAACATCCATGTAGATTCTGTTTGTAAAAAAATATCTTTTGGTATTTTTACTTTATGTTGTTTGTATAAATTCTCGAATTCAGATGTTTTACTTACGTCATATTATGGTTCTATTTCTCCATTCCTAACTTATTCTGTTGTGGTCTGATGTCATGAATCTACAAGGACTCAATTTTTGTTCAGACTAAAAAGAAGCAATTAGAACCATTTTTAAGAAACCAAATCGTTATCATTATAAAAGTATTTTTAAATCTAATAAAATATTAACGTTTTTATCTATATACATTCTTTACGCTCTACCTTTTGTGAAAAAAAAATTTTTCTCTGTTTAACAACTCAACTGCAACACCATACAATTTTCGTAACAGAAATATTCTTCCGATTCCAAACACAAAACAAGTTTTTTTCACCAAACATCTCTTATACAGTGGTATCAGATTCTACATCGCACTTAGGGCTGGTATTGGTTGCATGTCTTTTGGTAATGCCCTGAATAACTACTTCATAGATAAGGATTACTACAGCGTTAGGGATTATCTCTCATGCTAAACTTGTGCTTGTACTAATGTTAAGCTATAAGTGATATAATTCCACAAGACATAATATAAAACCCCATCGTTTCATATTACATCCTCAAAATAACTAACATACATAAAAAAAAAATAATAATAATTGCACAAGACTACAATGTTCTACTATCAATTGATAAAAGTCATTAAACAATTTCTAACACTCGACAGATCACTAAACCTCCATATTACAATAACTCTACTACAATTAAACTATAACTTATAAAAGTACTATCCTGTTATCAAACTCGTCTATACATTCAATATCCGTAAATATTTGCAAATTGGATATTAATATTGTTAATCCTATAAACTGTAATGTTTTTAGACTGTGTGAATATTATTGATTGCTGCTTCAAACTTATATCCTTATACTTAGGATATAAGTTTGAAATCTTAGATTAATAAAAATATTAAATTAATAATCTCTCATTCTGAGTTGATTTCAGTACTTGCAACACAACTTACTGTCACAAATACTACATTTTTAGTTTGGTTTTATTACTAATTTTTGTTTTTATTTTTATTCTTATTTAATTGTACATATAAGTAATAATATTATCATTCCACTGGGAAATATTGAATCATTAGAATCTGCTAACAATCTGTCAGTTTTTTCTTTTTTTTTTCAATTGTTGAGTTTTAACCTTTTAATATGAAAATATTTAAAAGCCAATCAGTAATAATTGTCATCATTATAATGAGGAAATTAAAACATTTGTTTTGTAATTTCAAACATTTCATAACTACAGTAATGAACTATGTACTACATTTTTGGTCTTACAATTTCTATTTTATTATATCCTATTATACATTAATATTTACATTAATTATTACATTAATTACTCGTCACGATTCTCTGTTTCACTCATGTTCCCCTTGATTTCCATAACATAAATTAATTGGAATATGGCTACCTAAAGCGGCTAAATTTGCCTACCTAGGTACATAACTCACATGCTATATATTTTATAAAAATCCTGAGGGTGTAGTGGATAAAAGGTACTAACCAACCTAGTATAAAGTAAAATGTAATAGAAATGTTTTTAAAGTGTAGCCAATTATTTGTCTATAAATAACATATTTACAAAACGTTGAGTTCAAATTTGTACAATTATTTTAGCTGAAAAAGTAGATTAATAGTTTATAAATAATTCATTGCTACAGCTTACTATAAATGAGGGAGTTTTGTACTTTAGTACAATTTGCATGGCAAGGAAGGCGGGGCAGTGGGGTAAAGAGAAAGAAAGAAGGGGAACCCGTTATATATGGGTAAGTAAGTGAGGCAGGTTCTTTACTTCTCCTAGTAACAATTGCGATAAACTCAGTTGAACACATTTAATGCCGTTAAACCCCCACCGACAACATGGAGGTAGACGGAGTGGACCCGTGGTGGATGGGACGGCACCTGACACTCGTAGTGTCCTTGGTCACTCTCCTGCAATGCCCGCAGCCTGAGTTGCCAGTCTCCAGGCTCCAGGAGTCTCACGGAGTACCGCGGGTCGCTGGAGTATAATTCCAGTCCCACCGCCACCAGCCTCAGCTGGCCATCTTGACGGCGCAACCAAGATACCTAACAGAACAGAACGTCCCTTTATTTTAACTATTATAGAGATTATAAGATAGATAGATAGATAGATAGATAGATAGATAGATAGATAGATAGATAAGCATTTTTATTCACAAAAACATCAATTACAATATAAAGATTATATAAACGGTGGAAATAGTTCCCCTCATGGGCACATGCATGTGGGAGGGGAACGGGCCACTACCAGCCAGACGTAAAATAAAATTAAAATTTTACTATTATGTAAACAAATAAAAAATAAAATCGTATATAAATAAACTTAAGTTTCATAACAATTATTACTTAAATTACAAAATTACAAAGATAAACTTTTATAAACTAAATTTCGTAATATTAGAAGCCACAGCAAATAAAATTAAAATAAAAACTAATAATAATAATAATAATAAAGAGTTTTGTAATAATAACAGATCAACAATAACAGATCATAATATTGTTTTATGTGAATGCTCGCATGTACTACTAAAACTAATCGGGAGCGGCCGTAGATAAGGGGCTAAGGCGCTGGCTTGCCACGCTGCCGATCCGGGTTCAATTCCCGTTGTGACCACTAATAGATTTTGCCCTGCCGCTCCCGTGGTTCGGAAGTCACGCAAAGCCGTTGGTCCCCAGGTTAAGTGTTAGAGAGGGCTCCTTAGCCCTAACTTCGCCTGGTAAAAATAAGACAATCTTTAACTTTTTAACTTTTAACTAATATTATCTATTACTGTAATAGTATTGCAAACCAAACATTTATATGTTATACAGTTTGATCTAGTCAACCAAAATATTTTAAAGCATCAAATATATAGTATATATTTAAATATTTTACTCAAATTAGTAGCCTACTACTACACGGCCGCTCTCCCGTACAGCGGAAGTGGCTTTCCCACCCTCACATACACGTACTGCGAAACATCTAATGAAATATAAATGTTGTATAGTATTAATGTTTTAAGATTTGCCTTTTTGCATTTATCAAGAAATTTTATTTTCATTTTCATATAAATTCATTTCTTTTTTTTATAATGAAAAAAGTGCATAGAATATTCTTTCTTATTCTTACATTCTTACAGATGAGACGCCGTCACAACGTTGTTGGTATTTTAAGGCAAATATGAATGGTTATATGAGTGTAGGATGAGTGTGGATGAGTGTAGTCTGGTTACTATCTGAGTTCAACTGTTCCTCAGAAAGGGCAATTTATTAATAGCCCAACAGCCAGGGCAACTAAGGGACCTACAGCTTTACGTGGAATCCGAACCACGTAGTGCTGGTCTAATTTTCAGTTAATTGACAAGCCTGATTCTCAGTTATCTTTCCCACACAACATCCGCACAATGATTACCACCCAACATGGACACACCAGACTTCTCTAGTAGTGTCCACGCCGATAGCAACCATTGAGAGGACGCCATGTCAGTATTAAGAGGACCGAGCATCCAACCTAATCGCCTACAATCTCCCAAACACTTTGTCCCCATGTAGCTGGGTTACAGTGTTATTAATAATAGTTATAAAATTATTAATAAATAATTTTATAAATTATTATACAATTATTTATAATATTATTTTATAAATAATATCTTACTTGTTATTGAAATTGAGAGCCTTTCACACTCACATTTTGAATGTATAGTTTGATAAAGATGAGCCTCTTCATCAATCAATTTATTTACTGCATGCTTAATCACCAACTACTTTATCGATTTATTTTTCTGAAAATGTCTGAAATTCATTGACAGGTATGAACAAGACTTCTTGTTCATACCTGTCAATGAACAAGACTTCTATCAAGCATTGTTACATCTGAGATATTATTTACATTAACTTATTCTAGTTACATGATTATGTACTACCTCATTACTTTAACGACTATATCGGCTAGTGGATTATGACAACGAGAAGGAACTGAGAATGCCTGTAACGGGACAGTCATCCTCAGTTCCTTCTCGTTGTCATAATCCACTAGCCTCCATGGCATTAGCCCTGGTTACAGAGGACGAACTGGCTTCTTTGATCCGTCACCTCCATTCTAAAAATCTAATGATATAACTTATCCTTCGATGTGTCTGATTAAGAAATGTTTTCAGCATATTTTACGGTCATTAACAATGTTAGTCAACCTTTCTTTTTTAAATGGAACTTTTCCAAATTCTCTTAAGGCAGCAAAAGTAACACCAATATTTAAAAAAGGAGATCTCCATTCAATAGATAATTTCAGGCCTATTTCTATTTTACTCCTGTTCAGTAAAATTTTCGAGGAACTTTTTCTGTCACGGTTGATGAAATTTTTTGAAAAACACAATGTGCTTTCACAAAATCAGCTTGGTTTTAGGAAATGTAAATCGACTACAGAAGCCGTTGTGAGCCTTGTCGATAAAATTGTCGGGGGCCTTGAAGGTCACAAGCACACCCTAGATGTATTCTTAGACCTTTCCAAGGCTTTCGACTGCGTTGACCACAGTATATTACTACAACAACTTTAGGCGTATGGTATCAGAGGTGTTTCACACCTGTGGTTAAAATCATTCTTGAACCATTGATCTCAGCAAGTCCAAATTTCAAACAAACTTTCAAAATCCAAACAGCTGAGTTGTGGCGTCCCTCAGCCCACTTTTGTTCCTGATTTATGTCAATGATATTGGTTCATCGCTGCAGTCAATATGCCGATGGTCAATTCGTCCAATATGCCGATGACACGACTCTTTGCTTTAGTGAAAACTGTAAAGAAAATCTAGAATTAAACGTTTACCTTGATTTGAAACAGTTGTGCTCAGCATTTTAATATGCTGAACCTTAAAACAAATTCAACAAAATCACAGGTCATCAACTTTTTTTTGAGGCCCATTGATTTTGGAAGTAGTCCCTCAGTGTAACTGGCGGACTCTGTGCTAGGAGAAGTGGAGTCCACTAAATTCCTTGGAATATACCTCGACAGAGGTTTGACATGGAATGACCATATTAATAGTGTATGCTCTAAGTTATCCTCAGGCATTTATGTACTGAGGACTCTCTAAATACTGCCCTATTCAGGTACTCATGACGGCATATTATGGTCTCATTTACCCTCACCTTTCCTATGGACTGGTGATTTGGGGAGGTGGTGTATATAGTGAATTATTGAGAGTGTTTAAACTACAAAAAAAGGCAGTCCGAATTATTGCAAATTTAATGAGCAGAGAGAGTCGTGCAAACCAATGTTCAAACAACTCAAGCTGTTGACTCTGCCTTGCTTGTATATTCTAGAAACAATTTTATATTGTATGTCCAAATGCAACCTGATAAGGGGCAGTGACTTACATAATTATAATACTAGAGGCAGAGATGACTACCGTACTGGGCAACACAGAACGGTAGTCTATCAACACCTGCCTTCGCAGGTGGGTGTCAAATTAATTAACAGCTTACCTAAAGAAATTAAAATTGCTCCAAATTCAAAAATATTTAAGACCCGCTTGAGAGACATACTGTTGTCCCAGGCTTTTTACAGCATCGGAGAGTTCCTAGCACACGACTGGGAGACCAACTTCATTGGCTAGACACATCCCGTTGTCTGTTGTGGGAGTTTCAAACACTATAGGTAGATTTGTGTGAATGCCCTCCTTGTATGTATGTTTGTGTGTATTTATTGTTATGAATGATTGGTTAAATTAAAGCCTTAGGTTAATTAATTTTAATGCTGACGTTTGCGATACAATATTTTTTTCTATTGTTCATTTAATGAAGGATTTATCATTATTATTATTATCGGGTGCTATTGTTTATTTATTGAATATCCCGACTTGACTTCCGAGCGCTTTTACAGCAAATGTTTGAACAGCGTCGAGTTTGGGAGTGCTGTATACAACCAATGGCGTGACAATTTAAGCCAGCTGCAACCATATTAACGCCTTTACGTATTGCACTGTTGCCCAGTTTCAGTTTGGGAGTGCTGTATACAACCAATGGCGTGACGATTTAAGCCAGCTGCAACCATATTAACGCCTTTACGTATTGCACTGTTGCCACATTTCAGTTTGGGAGTGCTGTATACAACCAATGGCGTGACGATTTAAGCCAGCTGCAACCATATTAACGCCTTTACGTATTGCACTGTTGCCACGTTTCAGTTTGGGAGTGCTGTATACAACCAATGGCGTGACGATTTAAGCCAGCTGCAACCATATTAACGCCTTTACGTATTGCATTTTTGCCACGTTTCAGTGCTTTGAATGCAGCTGTTTTATAACCGACTTGTTTGATATTGTGAATCAGAATGTGAGTAAACAAATTATGATCATAGACTTTCTTATTGTTTAAATGGTCTAGTAATTTTTTTAATATAGTTTATTCTTTTGGAATTTTTTGTATATTGAACTATTGTACTATTGTTTGAAAGAACTAAAAAATCCTCTTGAGTTAGATAGCTGCCTCAACAAGCAATTAATGTCTGCTATATGTAAAATACAGTATTCTTGGCAACACCACTCGTCATCTAGATAAAATCCTCACTGAAATTCTACTAAGTCGGTAGATGCAATAAAAATAGCGTATAATATATTTCATTAACTAGCTGAAATTACTGATGCCATGTCTCACCGAGGTATCTCCGGGAAGTCGAGTGACTCTACAGTGAAGATGGACGGCTCCGCCCAGCTGACCGGTGACGTTCAATGACTCACTACCAGGGTCAACGAAATACGTCATGGCTGTGGGGCTAGAACTGTATTCTTTTTGCAATTCGGAGTGACCTATAGGCAACAAAAATATTTATTAGTTGATTCAAATACTACTAAAATATCTACTTATTGAGTTCCTATCTCAGCCATTATTTTCCGATTTCCAATCCCCATTTATTCCAACTGTGATACAGTGTATAGATAGACCGCTTAGAACTGACCTACTGAAAGCACCAGTGTGACAAAGATGCTATAAGTAGTGGACATAAAATAGAGAACTACACTTCCCCCACTTTGCAATTCCATTTAAAAATTGTTATAGTAGCTAAGATGATCGTAAGCCACGTGCTGGCAGCACAATAGAAAGCCCCACCCACTGCGTCATGAGCAGCAGTAACGATTGGTTGGTTTGATTAACACTAAGGAATCAATCAACATTATAATGATCAAATGAAATCGTTATTTAGTGTTCAAATAATAATTAATAACCACATAAACAATAAAGAGCTACTAAACAATAGTTTACTGTACATAAGTTTTTATTTTTTATTTTTAACTAAACTCTGTTAAGGAAGTTGAACACTTGAATGTGGGAGTTACCCGTACTGGATGGCATCGGAGCGATGGAAGGTTACCCTTCCACTGCTGAAAATCCTATATGCACTAAATATAAAATGCAGGTCACTCACTGTCAAGCTCAATAATTAGTACTTTTATCAAATCAAATAATGTCACATAGAAAATAACTGTTTACATACCAATGTATGAAGTTGAGTCAGTACAAGTCCAGAGACCACTGAGGAAAATCAGTGGAAGCATCGTGTGGAAGTCGGCACATCATCGACATGCTGGAACAATTAATACTAAAATAATAAGGGTACATTTTTTAATAAGTGTTCAACAACACTACATAACAATTATTCTTAATAAGTGAAAATTTTAATTAATCAAAATATTGACCAAATCGTATGGACACTACTAATAGTTATAGTATACCTACATTTAAACTTAAATGAATTCCTTTCCTTTCTCGGTGTCTTATGTTACCAAAGAGGTTTGATAAGAGATTAATTGTAAATTTTCATTTTAAATAGTACCATTTGTATTATCTCTTGAAAGTAACATATTAATTTTCTTTGAAATACTTTGATTCCAAAAGAAATGCTTTAAAAAATGGAGTGGGGTCCAATGAACTACAGTGTTATACTTGAGGGTTAAAGTGAAACAGCCATCAGTAGCAATGTACTTGGTGCTCAAATCAGTGGTTCATTTTAAGTGAGTGCACTGAGTTTGTAACAAAAATGACAATTTAATTTAGACTGCAACGTTGTTCAACTTAAACGTAATATTTCCACAAAGAACTGTGCGATATTTAACAAACCACTGTAAAGTACCTTGTGGAAAGTACGTGTCAATATTGTTTCACTATTCTTTAACTTAAAGTCTTTATATATATATAGTGTGAAAATCTCATGTATGAAGTTTTATCTTCTTGTAATTTAATTTTAGAGAGGATCTCACAACAATTTTAAATTAGCAAGCTCTTAATGACTCAAACACAGTTTGCTAGAGTAATTCTTTTTAAAACACGGAGAGAACCTTCTGAGCACTTTTCAAACAATTAAAGATTTGACCTATTAAAAAACATTGTTTATTTTTAAAGTCCTTAGAACATTTTACAAAATAACATGTAACTATGATTCAACAAGTAATTTTACAATACAAGGAGTACAACTCAACAATACAAGGAGTACAACTCAACATTACAAGGAGTAGAACTCAACAATACAAGGAGTACAACTCAACAAAACAAGGAGTATAACTCAACAATACAAGAAGTACAACTCAACATTACAAGAGGACATCTCAACATTACACGGAGTAAAACTCAACAATACAAGAAGTACAATTCAACATTACAAGGAGTACGACTCAACAGTACAAGGAGTACGACTCAACATTACAAGGAGTACAACTCAACAATACAAGGAGTACAACTCAACAATACAAGGAGTACAACTCAAAAATACAAGGAGTACAACTCAACAAAACAAGGAGTACAACTCAATATTACAAGGAGTACAACTCAACAATACAAGGAGTACAACTCAACATTACAAGGAGTAGAACTCACCAATACAAGGAGTACAACTCAACAAAACAAGGAGTACAACTCAACAATACAAGAAGTACAACTCAACATTACAAGAGGACATCTCAACATTACACGGAGTAAAACTCAACAATACAAGAAGTACAATTCAACATTACAAGGAGTACGACTCAACAGTACAAGGAGTACGACTCAACATTACAAGGAGTACAACTCAACAATACAAGGAGTACAACTCAACAAAACAAGGAGTACAAACCAATTTTACAAGGAGTACAACTCAACAATACAAGGAGTACAACTCAACATTACAAGGAGTACAACTCAACAATACAAGGAGTACAACTCAACAATACAAGGTGTACAACTCAACATTACAAGAGGACAGCTCAACATTACATGGAGTACAACTCAACAATACAATAAGTACAATTCAACATAACAAGGAGTATGACTCAACAATACAAGGAGTACAACTCAACAATACAAGTAGTACAACTCAACATTTTGTTATTTAGACCAAGAGATAATAAACATATTTTTCGAAATCATTTGTATATTTAGGTCCATTATGTTTAAATCTGTTACCATAAATAATTAATCAAACATGCTAACTGTGAGAAAATGTTTAAAACCAAACCAATAAAATGGATTGATTAAATTAATTACACTAGCACGCTTACATCGATATTTTCATGAACTGTACAACCATAATAATTATAGTTCAATATATATATACAGTTTATTGAGATCATTATTTCATAGTAGGTGAGAATACGGAATGGTATGTACATATGTGTCTAACTTAAAACTTATATTCACAATTCAGAAACATTTTATGAGAACAACAAAAAGTAATCACTATAAGCAGCACGCTTCCAATTGTTGGTCCCTTGAAAATATTTGCTTTAGAGACATTTATGTATATAAGGTGCTCCATATTTGTTCTTAAGAATTATAAATTGCATGGAAAATAATTGGTTTACAGCCAAATTGTACCGAACCCATCCAACACTTGCTTTACTACAAAGCCCTTCAATTTCTTACATTACTACAAATGTAATTCTTAAAAATTAAAGCTATGGCTATTTACCATTCAGAATATTGAAGATTGTTTTTATCTGTGGATTTCATTGCATTCCGTTTCGCTTGTTAAAATTATAATTCCTATATCTGTTTTAATTATTTTAAAACATAAATGTCTTAGAATAATTTAATTATTTTCTATCATAAATGCTCTCAAGAAAATTGTTTGAGATTAATATTCATAGTTGTTGATTAAATTTAGTAAATTTAAGTATAACTGTTTTAATTATATTTTTGTACTTGTAGCTGCCATTTAAAAAATTTTCAATTGTCAAATTGTGAATATGCCTCCAAACAGTCTCAGTCTTGCAGCAATTGGATATTTCTCATTTACATATTGGACAATTTAATGTATGCATGTATTTAAAAATATATTTCATTCTTTCTTATTTTAATAGTATTTGTAAGCTAAGTAAGTAATAGTACTCAATTGTATACTTGTATTGACGAGCACCTGCTCAAGTAGCCAACACTAGCGGTAGGCCTACTTGTATTGACGACCACCTGCTCAAGTAGCCAACACTAGCGGTACTTGTATTGACGAACACCTGCTCAAGTAGCCAACACTAGCGGTACTTATATTGACGAGCACCTGCTCAAGTAGCCAACACTAGCGGTACTTGTATTGACGAGCACCTGCTCAAGTAGCCAACACTAGCGGTACTTGTATTGACGAACACCTGCTCAAGTAGCCAACACTAGTAGTACTTGTATTGACGAGCACCTGCTTAAGTAGCCAACACTAGCGGTACTTGTATTGACGAGCACCTGCTCAAGTATCCAACACTAGCGGTACTTGTATTGACGAGCACCTGCTCAAGTTGCCAACACTAGCGGTACTTGTATTGACGAGCACCTGCTCAAGTAGGCAACACTAGCGGTACTTGTATTGACGAGCACCTGCTCAAGTAGCCAACACTAGCGGTACTTGTATTGACGAGCACCTGTTCAAGTAGCCAACACTAGCGGTACTTGTATTGACGAGCAACTGCTCAAGTAGCCAACACTAGCGGTACTTGTATTGACGAGCACCTGCTCAAGTTGCCAACACTAGCGGTACTTGTATTGACGAGCACCTGCTCAAGTAGGCAACACTAGCGGTACTTGTATTGACGAGCACCTGCTCAAGTAGCCAACACTAGCGGTACTTGTATTGACGAGCACCTGTTCAAGTAGCCAACACTAGCGGTACTTGTATTGACGAGCAACTGCTCAAGTAGCCAACACTAGCGGTACTTGTATTGACGAGCACCTGCTCAAGTAGCCAACACTAGCGGTACTTGTATTGACGAGCACCTGCTCAAGTAGCCAACACTAGCGGTACTTGTATTGACGAGCACCTGCTCAAGTAGCCAACACTAGCGGTACTTGTATTGACGAGCACCTGCTCAAGTAGCCAACACTAACGGAACACTGGTCTACTTTAAAACTATATTTTATTCCTACAGACCAACAAGTATTTAATTCCTAAAATTAAAATACTTTATGTAGGAAATGCTTATGCCATATTTTTATCATTCATATTAATTAAAACTTATTTTGTAAAAGTTTCCCACAGACTATTGGTTTTTGCGGGAAACTTATTCACACAGAGTAGGGAGGAGAACCAGTACAGTACAGGTAAATATTACTGATAAATATTTCCAGTCAAAGCCAGGATTCGAACCTACACTATTTCCAACTCAGGTTACATCATTCGACCACTGCTCACCACTACGATATTTTCTTTATCACACTGTTGTGTAAATGTGTTGTTAAAATGTAAACAGCTCATATCCGAAATTTCAAGGCTAAACAGGATTTTTATTCACAACGGTGCTAGTCAGCAGTTTGGAAAGTTGCCACCTGGCTAACAAGGGATGCAGCCGACCACCCTCCTTCACAATTTTGAAACCAATTTTTAAATCTTCTCATGTGAGTATTATAATAAATGTGTTGTAGAAAAAATTATCGAAGCAGGAAATCAGAAGGTGTCATTTTCCTGAATTAATTAATCCAACATCCAAATAATTACAGATTTTTTTTTATTTGATATTTTGTTTGTTTTTTTAAAAAAACTCATCTAAATAATTTAACACTTTAGACACTGAGAGACGAATATATAGGCACAACAGATTTAGATAATGTAGACAACTTTAGACACCGAGAGACGAATATATACGCACAACAGACTTAGAGAATGTAAACAACTTTAGACACTGAGAGACGAATATATAGGCACAACAGATTAGGGAATGTAAACAACTTTAGACACTGAGAGACGAATATATAGGCACAATAGATTAGGGAATGTAAACAACTTTAGACACTGAGAGACGAATATATAGGCACAACAGATTAGGGAATGTAAACAACTTTAGACACTGAGAGACGAATATATAGGCACAACAGACTTAGGGAATTTTAACAACTTTAGACACTGAGAGACGAATATATAGGCACAACAGACTTAGGGGATGTAGACAACTTTAGACACTGAGAGACGAATATATAGGCACAACAGACTTAGGGAATGTTAACAACTTTAGACACTGAGAGACGAATATATAGGCACAACAGACTTATGGAATGTAAACAACTTTAGACACTGAGAGACGAATATATACGTACAACAGACTTATGTAATGTAGACAACTTTAGACAATGAGAGACGAATATATAGGCACAACAGAGTTAGGGAATGTAGACAACTTTAGACACTGAGAGACGAATATATAGGCACAACAGACTTAGGGAATGTTAACAACTTTAGACACTGAGAGACGAATATATAGGCACAACAGACCTAGGGAATGTTAACAACTTTAGACACTGAGAGACGAATATATAGGCACAACAGATTTAGGGAATGTTAACAACTTTAGACACTGAGAGACGAATATATAGGCACAACAGACTTAGGGAATGTTAACAACTTTAGACACTGAGAGACGAATATATAGGCACAACAGACTTAGGGAATGTTAACAACTTTAGACACTGAGAGACGAATATATAGGCACAACAGACTTAGGGAATGTTAACAACTTTAGACACTGAGAGTCGAATATATAGACACAACAGACTTAGGGAATGTTAACAACTTTAGACACTGAGAGACGAATATATAGGCACAACAGACTTATGGAATGTAAACAACTTTAGACACTGAGAGGCGAATATATACGCACAACAGACTTATGGAATGTAGACAACTTTAGACACTGAGAGACGAATATATACGTACAACAGACTTATGTAATGTAGACAACTTTAGACAATGAGAGACGAATATATAGGCACAACAGACTTAGGGAATGTTAACAACTTTAGACACTGAGAGACGAATATATAGGCACAACAGACTTAGGGAATGTTAACAACTTTAGACAATGAGAGACGAATATATAGGCACAACAGACTTAGGGAATGTAAACAACTTTAACAGACTTAGGGAATGTTAACAACTTTAGACACTGAGAGACGAATATATAGGCACAACAGACTTAGGGAATGTTGACAACTTTAGACACTGAGAGACGAATATATAGGCACAACAGACTTAGGGAATGTTAACAACTTTAGACACTGAGAGACGAATATATAGGCACATCAGACTTAGGGAATGTTAACAACTTTAGACACTGAGAGACGAATATATAGGCACAACAGACTTAGGGAATGTTAACAACTTTAGACGCTGAGAGACGAATATATAGACACAACAGACTTAGGGAATGTTAACAACGTTAGATACTGAGAGACGAATATATAGGCACAACAGACTTAGGGAATGTTAACAACTTTAGACACTGAGAGACGAATATATAGGCACAACAGACTTAGGGAATGTTAACAACTTTAGACACTGAGAGACGAATATATACGCACAACAGACTTATGGAATGTAGACAACTTTAATGTACGGGCTGAGTGCAAGTGTCTTCTAAGTAAGCAAACTACTGCTTCTTTTAAAAAGTCGCTTTTCCTCGGCTCTCAATCCTGTGGTTTTTAATTTTATTTATATAATTTGCATTATATATTCATATAAATTGATATATTTTGTTTTTCTTATTTGGAATTAACACACTATTAATTTGTATGTTTCCACATAAGATTCAAAATATCCCAAGCTGGATATATTCTCTATTAAGGGAATTTTATCAAATTTCATCATCCTTAATATGTACACTACGAATTAAATGCAAAATAATTGCGTGAAACTTAACCACAAAGAAAAAAATATTGGTAGATTAACCAATTGGATTTTTAATCCTATAACGAAAGGATAGTAGCAGATTGTACAGATAAAGGTCGAGTTGTATAAACGAAATATATTTACAATTTTGTTTTATTTTTTTAATCATAACCATAACTATTAACAATTCTGGTTAGTAAATACTACAATTCAAATAATCAAACTAAAATATTCACTTCGTGTGTTTCACTTTTCGAAAACTTCTTTGTGATATATTATTTAATTACACCTCAAAACGTTCTAAATAGAGAATTCGGCCAAACTATCCCTAATAACGAATATAATGAAATCACAATGGTTGGCCACAAAAAGCACACAGTAACGTTACATAGATTAGATCACTATTAAATCTCATGTAAGTATCTACCTATTTCATAATTGGGTCAATTAATTTTGTTCTGTTTTTCATAACAAACGAATAGTCACATTTTACATTTTAAAAAAAGGTGCAACATAAAGATGGACAGCTGGATAAACGAGTAAATGTTTTCCGATGTATTGGATTTATTAAAGCTCAAACAGTATTATTGGTCAATATAATTGTAACGTTATACAGGGTGTCCCTGAACTCTCTGGGGATCTTATTAGGTATTGATCGTAGGTCACAAATAAAACATAATATCGTATTTAAAAGTTCAAAACCACCTCCGGTACCCATATTTCAATACCACTGTATGTGTATGGGTGGGCGGGTGGGTCGATACCACTGTATGTGAATGGGTAGGTGGGTTGGTCAATACTACTGTATGTGTATGGGTGGGTGGGTGAGTCAATACCATTGTATATGTGTGGGTGGGTGGGTTGGTTAATACCACTGTATGTGTATGGGTGGGTGGGCGAGTCAATACTACTTTACTTGTATGGGTGGGTTGGTGGGTCAATACCACTGTATGTGTATGGGTGGCCGGTTGGCTCAATACCACTGTATGTGTATGGGTGGGCGGGTGGGTCGATACCACTGTATGTGTATGGGTGGGCGGGTGGGTCAATACCACTGTATGTGTATGGGTGGGTGGGTGGGTCAATACCACTGTATGTGTATGGGTGGGCGGGTGGGTCGATACCACTGAATGTGTATGGGTGGGCGGGTGGGTGCATCAATAACACTGTACGTGTATGTGTGAGCGGGTGGCCCAATACCACAGTATGTGAATGGGTTAGCGGTTGGGTTAATACCACTGTATGTGTATGAGTGGGCGGTTGCGTCAATACCACTATATGTGTATAGGTGGGCGGATGCATAAATACCACTATGTGTATGGGTGGGTGGGTGCGTCAATACCACTGTATGTGTATAGGTGGGTGGGTGCGTCAATAACACTGTATGTGTATGGGTGGGCGGGTGGGTCAATACCACTGTATGTGTATGGGTGGGTGGGCGGGTCAATACCACTGTATGTGTATGGGTGGGCGAGTGGGTCAATACCACTGTATGTGTATGGGTGGGCGGGTGGGTCAATACCACTGTATGTGTATGGGTGGGCGGGTGGGTCAATACCACTGTATGTGTATGGGTGGGTGGGCGGGTCAATACCACTATATGTGTATGGGTGGGCGAGTGGGTCAATACCACTGTATATGTATGGGTGGATGAATGGGTCAATACTACTGTACGTGTATGGGTGGGGAGTGGGTCAATACCACTGTACGTGTATGGGCGGGCGAGTGGTTCAATACTACTGTACGTGTATGGGTGGGCGGGTGGGTCAGTGTCATTACCACTGTACGTGTATGGGTGGGTGGGTCATCACCAATGTACGTGTATTTCATCACCGCTGTACGTGTATGGGTGGGCGGGTGGGTCAATACCACTGTATGTGTATGGGTGGGCGAGTGGGTCAATACCACTGTATGTGTATGGGTGGGCGGGTGGGTCAATACCACTGTATGTGTATGGGTGGGTGGGTGGGTCAATACCACTGTATGTGTATGGGTGGGCGGGTGGGTCGATACCACTGTATGTGTATGGGTGGGCGGGTGGGTCAATACCACTGTATGTGTATGGGTGGGTGGGTGGGTCAATACCACTGTATGTGTATGGGTGGGCGGGTGGGTCAATACCACTGTATGTGTATGGGTGGGTGGGCGGGTCAATACCACTGTATGTGTATGGGTGGGCGAGTGGGTCAATACCACTGTATGTGTATGGGTGGGCGGGTGGGTCAATACCACTGTATGTGTATGGGTGGGCGGGTGGGTCAATACCACTGTATGTGTATGGGTGGGTGGGCGGGTCAATACCACTGTATGTGTATGGGTGGGCGAGTGGGTCAATACAACTGTATGTGTATGGGTGGGCGAGTGGGTCAATACCACTGTACGTGTATGGGCGGGCGAGTGGGTCAATACCACTGTACGTGTATGGGCGGGCGAGTGGTTCAATACTACTGTACGTGTATGGGTGGGCGGGTGGGTCAGTGTCATTACCACTGTATGTGTATGGGTGGGTGGGTGGGTCAATACCACTGTATGTGTATGGGTGGGCGGGTGGGTCAATACCACTGTATGTGTATGGGTAGGTGGGCGGGTCAATACCACTGTATGTGTATGGGTGGGCGAGTGGGTCAATACCACTGTATGTGTATGGGTGGGCGGGTGGGTCAATACCACTGTATGTGTATGGGTGGGCGGGTGGGTCAATACCACTGTATGTGTATGGGTGGGTGGGCGGGTCAATACCACTGTATGTGTATGGGTGGGCGAGTGGGTCAATACCACTGTATGTGTATGGGTGGGCGAGTGGGTCAATACCACTGTACGTGTATGGGCGGGCGAGTGGGTCAATACCACTGTACGTGTATGGGCGGGCGAGTGGTTCAATACTACTGTACGTGTATGGGTGGGCGGGTGGGTCAGTGTCATTACCACTGTACGTGTATGGGTGGGTGGGTCATCACCAATGTACGTGTATTTCATCACCGCTGTACGTGTATGGGTGGGTGGGTGGGTCAATACTACTGTTTGTGTATGGTTGGCGAGTGGGTCAATACCACTGTATGTGTATGGGTGGGCGGATGGGTCAATACCACTGTATGTGTATAGGTGGGGAGGTGGGTCAATACCACTGTATGTGTATGGGTGGGCGGGTGGGTCGATACCACTGTATGTGTATGGGTGGGCGGGTGGGTCAATACCACTGTATGTGTATGGGTAGGTGGGTGGGTCAATACCACTGTATGTGTATGGGTGGGCGGGTGGGTCAATACCACTGTATGTGTATGGGTGGGCGGGTGGGTCAATACCACTGTATGTGTATGGGTGGGTGGGCGGGTCAATACCACTGTATGTGTATGGGTGGGCGAGTGGGTCAATACAACTGTATGTGTATGGGTGGGCGAGTGGGTCAATACCACTGTACGTGTATGGGCGGGCGAGTGGGTCAATACCACTGTACGTGTATGGGCGGGCGAGTGGTTCAATACTACTGTACGTGTATGGGTGGGCGGGTGGGTCAGTGTCATTACCACTGTACGTGTATGGGTGGGTGGGTCATCACCAATGTACGTGTATTTCATCACCGCTGTACGTGTATGGGTGGGCGGGTGGGTCAATACCACTGTATGTGTATGGGTGGGCGAGTGGGTCAATACCACTGTACGTGTATGGGCGGGTGAGTGGGTCAATACCACTGTACGTGTATGGGCGGGTGAGTGGGTCAATAGCACTGTACGTGTATGGGTGGGTGAGTGGTTCAATACTACTGTACGTGTATGGGCGGGCGGGTGGGTCAGTGTCATTACCACTGTACGTGTATGGGTGGGTGGGTCATCACCAATGTACGTGTATTTCATCACCGCTGTACGTGTATGGGTGGGTGGGTGGTTCATTACCACTGTAAGTGTATGGGTGGGTGGGTGGTTCATCACCACTGTACGTGTATGGGTGGGTGGGTCATCACTACTGTAAGTGTATAGGTAGTAAATTCATTAACTACAACGTGTGAAAGTAAGGTATATCTCAATAATATAACTATGATGAGAGCAGCTCACAAGCATCAGCAAGCCCACAAGCATGCCCATGAGCAAGTCCGCGCGTGTAATACCCACTTTACACTACACACACGACTTTAAATGTAAGATAATTTATACCAATTGAGAACTAAGGAGTTTCATACCCCTCGAAAGGGCGTGTAGATAAAAAACACTGACTCGTTGTTGGTTTAATATTTATTGTTAAACCAACAACGAGTCATACAAACCAACAACGATGTCGCCATTTTGTATATTTTACAAATTATTTTTTATTGTTAAAACTATTTAACCTAAAGAGTACAAATTCGGTATACACATTAACACATTAATAAACCCATTTTCTTACTGAAATAAAAAATAAAAACCTTTTTAATTATTTTTAAAATAGCGGCACTTTGAAATTTTTGATATTAAATAACTTTTACAAGAATACCTTTTTTGAAAATTGTATTTGCAATCTAAAAATGTAACGTTGTATGAAATCGGACAACAAACCACTGAGATTTGAGTATTTTTGTATTTAATCATTTACGCATGAATGTGTACAGCCACGGTGTCGTGCCACGCGTGTCAACCACAACAATACATCAGGGATCTATTCTGATTAATTTTATCCAAAACACTACAGTAAAGTGATTTGTGACATTATTGTAATGAAAATGACCTTAGCAGGCAACGGGAAAGAAGTTGCAGATAATTTTCGTTGTTATTAAATTAAAAATTATTTTTCTCCTGAAGTATTGACCTAAAAACTTGAAATTTTTTCACATTTATTTGTGATGCAAAGCAGGTTGTAGACATTAAACAAGTAAAATTTAAAAAAAATTAGATTATAAATTTAGACTTTAATTAAATTTATTTTCACATTACAAACAATGCTTTAAATTTCGTCATTCTTGTTTGATTGAAAGGGAAAACACGATTGGAAAGTCACTGACGCACAGCAGACAATTAATATTTTTCTGCAATAATTTCAGTACTTTCAACAATTCTACAAATCTAGAATTTACAAAAATTCTAGTTTTTAGGGCACTACTTAAGGTTACAATTAATTTTTAATTTAATAACAACGAAAATTATCCGCAACTTCTTTCTCGTTGACTGCTAGGGGCATTTTCATTACAATAACGTCACAAATCACTTTTTTGTAGAGTTTTGGATGAAAGTAATCAGAATAAATCACAGATGTACTGTTGTGGTTGAATCGCGCGGCACGAAACCATGGCTGTACACATTCACGCGTAAATGATTAAATACAAAAATACTCAAATCTCAGTTGTTTGTTGTCCGATTTCATACAATGTTACATTTTTGGATTTTGAATAAAATGTTCAAAAAAAGGTAATCTTGTGATTTTTTAGTATTCTTAACCATCTAAAAGTTATTAGGGATAAAAAGTTTCAAAGTCCCGCCATTTTGAAAATGATTAAAAGAGGGGTTTTGATTTTTTTATTTTAGTCAGTAAATGGTTTTATTAATGGGCATACTAAATTTAAACTCTGTAGGTTAAAAAGTTTTAAAAATAATTTGTAAAAAATATATAATGGTAGCTATACGGGTGCCTAAGGTGATTTGGAATTTTTAAATATGATATTATGTCTTATTTTTTACCCACAATCAATACCTAAAAGATCCTCAGAGAGTTAAGGGACACCCTGTGTATTCACTATAAACTTTGCAGAAAACTGCAGGGAGATCTTTTATGAGATTACAGTCAAAATAAATAATGTTATTTAATTGAGTACCTGAAACAACAAAAATCGTGGTTCAAAACATTGTAAATAAAAAAAACTTAATTTAAAAATTGAATAAACATTACTTTAGAACAATAAATAATAAGGTTAAATTGTAAATTTTCAAACATCAAGATTACTACGTGGAAATGGGTTCTAAAATTATTAATTAACTAATTAGTGCAACTAATATTTTATATTTTCAAGATGGTTTGAAAATTCAATTCTGCAAAGCGAAATAAATATTATTTACCTTCTCCCTAAAATAATATAAAAAAAAACACAGGATTTACTATTTTATCCATCATCAGGGTAGAAAAGAAATACATATCGGCTTTGAAAATCTGTTTCTCAAGAGATGTAGTATCCAACTGAAAATAACAGAAGTCATAAATCCAGTTGGTTGGCGCCGACAGGCTGCACAAATAATGGCTTGCTCACTGAATTCTGCATTACCCTTTTGTAGTGCTTTAAATAGTTAAATTAATTTGAGAAACTTAGGGAAACAGTTAGATTATAAATTAATTTCAATTATGAATCTAACTATTTGTTCATTGATAGAATGGTATACCATTTTTTAATTTGTATGAAATATTAAATAAAAAAATGTTTTAATGCCCAAACCCAATGTTCGTATTTGTTATCATATCAGTAGTTATGATTATCGCTAATGAATACGTGTTACTCTTACGATTTTCTTAGTTATGTCTATCACAAACTTTGTTTTCTTTTTTATAAAACTTCACTCGCCAGTTCACATGGGCTTGCAGTGAATGTTGCCAGCCATGCTAGAGATGCGAATACCGCCACCCTTTAGTGATGTTGCCAGCCATGCTATAGATGCGAATACCGCCGCCCTTTAGTGATGTTGCCAGCCATGCTTTAGATGCGAATACCGCCGCCCTTTAGTGATGTTGCCAGCCATGGTATGGATGCGAATACCGCCGCCCTTTAGTGATGTTGCCAGCCATGGTATAGATGCGAATACCGCCACCCTTTAGTGATGTTGCCAGCCATGGTATAGATGCGAATACCGCCGCCCTTTAGTGATGTTGCCAGCCATGCTATAGATGTGAATACCAATTCCCTTTAGTGATGTTCTCAGCCATGATATAGATGCGATACCACCGCCCTTTAGTGACCCACACAGCTCCTTACAATTTCCCATATATCCACACGGAGCTCACAAAACATACAAATACCATAAGTGAACATTAGTTTCTACCAAGATTTTACACATGTTTAGATTTTTTATAGTCATGACCATTCTTCAATAATATTAAATAATTATTTATCAAAATTCAAAACCATCTACTAGGAGATATATAAGTTCTATGAAACTGTTCTAAGTTGTTATTCTGATTTAAAAAGGGTTAATTTTATAATTATGTTTTTGACAAATAATTTTCTTTAAATCATAGAAAAAAGGTTCAAGTAAACATACATTATAACTATGTAATTTAACTCTACGAAAATATACGTCATACTTGGAGTAAATAACTATGTTTCATTTTACCTATGAATAAAATAAGAATTATATTCGCTGTCTTCAAATAATTGCGCGTACCTTTTCGATATAGTACACCATTAATTAATTCTAACCTGGGCATTGTTCTGACAGTAGATGTGTATATGACCTTTAGGTTTTTCTTTTGAACATAGCAATTGTACGTGTAGCGGTAGGTGGGTGGGTCATCACTATTGTACATGTAGTGAGTGGGTCATCACTTCTGTACATATAATGATAGATGGGTGGGTCATCACTAATTTACATTTAAGGGTAGGTGGGAGAGTCATCACTACTGTACATGTAATGGTAGGTGGGTGGGTCGTCACTATTGTACATGTAATGGTAGGTGGGTGGGTCATAACTACTGTACATGTAATGGTAGGTGGGTGGGTCATAACTACTGTACATGTAATGGTAGGTGGGTGGATCATCACTACTGTACATATAATAGTAGGTGGGTGGGTCATCACTAATTTAAATGTAATGGTAGGTGGGAGTCATCACTACTGTACTTATAATGGTAGGTGGGTGGGTCATCACTACTATACATGTAATGGTAGGTAGGTGGGTCTTCACTACTGTACATGTAATGGTAGGTGAGTGGGTCATCACTACTGTACATATAATGGTAGGTGGGTGGATCATCACTAATTTACATGTAATGGTAGGTGGGAGAGTCATCACTACTGTACATGTAATGGTAGGTTGGTGGGTCATTACTACTGTATATGTAATGGTAGGTGGGCAGGTCATCACTACTGTACGTGTAACGGTAGTTGGATGGGTCATAACTACTGTACGTGTAATTGTAGGTGGGTGAGTCATCACTACTGTACATGTAATGGTAGGTGGGTAGGTGATCACTAATGTACATGTAACGGTAGGTGGGTAGGTCAATACTACTGTACATGTAATTGTAGGTGGGTGGGCCATCATTACTGTTCATGTAACGGTAGGTGGGTAGGTCATTACTACTGTACATTTAATTATAGGTGGGTGGGCCATCATTACTGTACATGTAACGGTAGGTGAGTGGGTCATCACTACTGTTCATGTAATGGTGGTTGGTTGGTCATCACTACTGTACATGTAACGGTAGGTGGGTTGGTCATCACTACTGTTCATGTAACGGTAGGTGGGTTGGTCATCACTACTGTTCATGTAATGGTAGGTGAGTTGGTCATCACTACTGTTCATGTAATGGTAGGTAGGTTGGTCATCACTACTGTTCATGTAATGGTAGGTGAGTGGGTCATCACTACTGTACATGTAACGGTAGGTGGGTTGGTCATCACTACTGTACATGTAACGGTAGGTGAGTGGGTCATCACTACTGTTCATGTAATGGTAGGTAGGTTGGTCATCACTACTGTACTTGTAACGGTAGGTGGGTGGATCATCACTACTGTACTTGTAACGGTAGGTGAGTTGGTCATCACTACTGTACTTGTAATGGTAGGTAGGTTGGTCATCACTACTGTTCATGTAATGGTAGGTGAGTTGGTCATCACTACTGTACATGTAATGGTAGGTGGGTTTGTCATCACTACTGTTCATGTAACGGTAGGTGGGTTGGTCATCACTACTGTTCATGTAACGGTAGGTGGGTTGGTCATCACTACTGTTCATGTAACGGTAGGTGGGTTGGTCATCACTATTGTTTATGTAATGGTAGGTGAGTTGGTCATCACTACTGTTCATGTAACGGTAGGTGGGTTGGTCATCACTACTGTTCATGTAACGGTAGGTGGGTTGGTCATCACTACTGTTCATGTAACGGTAGGTGGGTGGGTCATCACTACTGTTCATGTAATGGTAGGTGGGTTGGTCATCACTACTGTACTTGTAATGGTAGGTAGGCTGGTCATCACTACTGTTCATGTAACGGTAGGTGAGTGGGTCATCACTACTGTTCATGTAATGGTAGGTGGGTTGGTCATTACTACTGTTTATGTAATGGTAGGTGGGTTGGTCATCACTACTGTTCATGTAACGGTAGGTGGGTTGGTCATCACTACTGTTCATGTAACGGTAGGTGGGTTGGTCATCACTACTGTACATGTAACGGTAGGTGAGTGGGTCATCACTAATGTACGTGTAAGGTTAGGTGGGTGGGTCATCACCACTGTACGTGTGAGTGGGTGGGAGGATCACCCTTGAACATATTCCTGAACACATTATAAAAACAAAATTGAATGTATTATTAATACCTTGTAACTTATGACTATGCAACACCCGCATTACAGCGATGTACCTCGATCACGTTATAACGCCTTCACACTTTACACACCGAGACGAAAGTAGCACAGAAATCACGGAACTTATATCAAGTTTTACACTCACTTGATGCTCGAGAGAGTTTGGTCATAAAATTGCAGTTCTTAGAGTTTAGTGAGTTAATCAGTATTTTCTTCTTCTCTCCAGAAAATGAGGCAGATAAAACATGGTGGATTTTAATTTTTATTTAATTAATTATAAACAAAGTCATATAAATAGTGACTAGTCACTTTAAAAAAAATATTATTTCAATATTTGTAAATATATTCCTTTCCCCAGAAGATAATGAACAAAAACTCAGTGGTAAATTTTAAGTTCTATTTAAATATTTATGAAAAAATCATATATAATAATATCTAGTATGGAAATATTGTAACAATGCTTGAACGAAAATAATTGTTATAAAATGGGAGAAACCATAAGTAGTACAGTATTATATTTAATTATTTTCAGTCTGAAAATATAAATCTTAAAGCTACTTTCCTTATGATGGGAGCCATATATTCATATTGCCATTCGTATCTCTATTTTGTGACGAACCCACCCACTAATATTTTATTAAACATTGTAAGGCGGTCCCTGTTCGAGTGCCAAAATATAATGTCTTTTTCTCGGGCTAAACTAATATCAAACCCGAGGAAAGAGAACCACGGAAGCTCAAAGGCTGGGATTCCCGGTTTCGTAAAACAATTTTTTTTAAGAGCTCAGTTGATACACCAGTACTGTATAAAGTCAGGCTATTACAGATATCATCACAGCTACTCACATGCCTAATATTTAAATATTGTAACTATGTCCTAACCTTCGTAACTTAATATAACTCTTTGCTTATATCACAATATACTAACAGTCACAGCTGAGCTAGCTGGAACAATGGAGTGCTGAAATGAAACACGACGGGTTGATCAGAGTACTTACTACCTCTGTTCCACTTCAGCAGGTGTATTCGAGCGCTCACAAGCAATAAATACTTACGGTCACTGCTACCTTGACTGGAACATAGGAGTGCTGAAATAGAACACTACAGGTCTGGGTCAGACCAATGTCTATCAAAGTATAAATTATTTCTGTTCCACACAAGCACGGTGTATTCGACCACTCACAAGCAATATATACTCACGGTCACTGCTACCTCGACTGGAACACAGGAGTGCTGAAATGGAACACAACAAGTTTGGGCCAGACAAACGTCTATCAGAGTATAAATTATTTCTGTTTCACAACAACCCCGTGTATTTGATCGCCCACAAGCAATATATACTTACACAAGACATATATACTGCTATGTCTACTGGAATACAGGAGTGCTGAAATGGAACACAAGTCTGGGCCAGACAAACACCTATCAGAGTATAAATTATCTCTGTTTCACAACAGCACGGTGTATTCGACCGCTCACAAGCAATATATATACTTACGATCACTGCAACATCGACTGGAACACAGGAGTGCTGAAATGGACGACCGCTCACAAGCAATATATATACTTACGATCACTGCAACATCGACTGGAACACAGGAGTGCTGAAATGGAACACTAAAAGTCCGGGTCAGACCAGTGTCTATCAGAGTATAAATGATCTCTGTTCCACAGCAGCACGGTGTATTCAACCACTCACAAGCAATATATACTTAGGGTCTCTAATACGTCGACTTGAACACAAGAGTACTTAAAAGGAACACTACAGGTCTGGGCCAGACCTATGTATATCAGAGTATAAATTATCTCTGTTCCACAGCAGCACGGTGTATTCGACTGCTCACAAGTAATATATACTTACGATGACTACGTCGACTGGAACACTAGAGTGCTGAAATGGAACTCAACATGTTTAACTACTCAAACAAATGTCAATGTTAACCTGCCCAGACCTGTTTCGATAAACCTCTAAAATACAAAATAAATCGGCAAAATTGTCTCAACTTTCTACCCAGAGTATTTAATAGACCTTCTAGAGAGACAATACCTAGAGTGAGGTAACGCTTAGTTATTCTAAGTTACAAACTAATGGTTCCTCGATATACGAGCGAGCGGTCAGCGTACAGCGCTCCTGGTGGACCTAACTCGAGTCTCTGGCCACCCGATCAGCTGCACTGATAACAGACCTGACATTGTTTCACAGGCCAACTTACGTTGAAACAAATAAACATTCATTCCTCGAACAATATTTGTTCTTTAAAATAAAAAAATAAGTATCCTGTGTTGTATTCATAAAGTGTGCACTAACTAAAATCGAAAAAATAAACTAGGTATACTTTTTTTACCATACAACATTGCGGAAAGACTGAAATTGTATCTCATATATTGATTGTTAGTTGCGTGAAATGGCTTTGCCTATATTGGAAATATGAAAATTCCAATACAACATTTATAAACAAAATAAATCTTTTATTGTACAAAAATTAAACTAAAAATGCCTTAATAGAACAAAATTACATTGTTTTAAGATCAACAATTTAAATTTTCTGATTGGATTATTTCTCATTCAATGCCAAAAAAAGATTTGACACTGCTCAGGTATCCGATATTTTTACATATAATTTACTTAAGCAAAACCACATCTTAATTTTATGAAGTAAATAATTCAGATAACTTAAAATTGTGTATTATGGTATAGATTGTAATGATTTGTAAAGTAGAATCCTCGCTAAGGATCGAACATGAGCTTCAGAAGTAGGCCTCTGATAAAACAAAGTTGAGTTTTGAAAGGTGAGTAAGTGGCGTTCTCGATTTACGAGCCAAATGGAAGTGCTTCTCGACTCACTCTAGTCGGAACCGTTTGTTTCTTCCTTCACAGCAGCCTTGTTTTTCTTTTATCTGTTACAAAACAAACCCTCTCTCTCAACACGAGATACTCGTCTAGTAACGTAAAACACTTTGATAGCGTTCACTTTTTAGTTCTCAGTTAACAATTGTAATACGTAAGTGTTGATACAGGGCTGTTTCCCCAGAGTAAAGTGCAGTAAGATAGGTGCAAGGATACTATTAATAAAAGATCTGTATTTACATGATGTTAGGTTTCTCGTAGAGCAAAAATTACTTTTGATATTCATTTGTGCTTTCCGATGATCATATTGATTACTTTCTATGATCAATATGTGCGCGCCAGGTAATAGGTAAGTTAATCATTACTCCTAAATCTCTATTTTGTGTTTCATTTGAAGTTATCGTTAAATAATTTTCTGTACACCAATTGATAACAATTTGGGATTTTTCTTCGCATAAATGAATTCAATGTTGTCCTTGCACAATAAGTGTTATATCATTAGTATATAGATATCAAGGCCAAGCGTTAAAGAGATATCACTTTAATATGTTAATCTGTAATACAATTTTCTATATCATTTATATAATAATAAATAGTGTTGGTCCAAAAATGGATTCTTGTGGAACACGATGTCTAATGAGTAATTTATTTGAGTATTTACCCCTAACAAATAAATATTGATATCGATTTTGGAGATGTGATTAAATTAATTGAACTGTTTTTCTGAGAATTCATAGTATTTTTATTTTTTAGTAAATATTTTAGACATTTTGTGACAAATGCTTTGTTCAAATCAAATAACCTACTTTCTATTGGAGATTTTCTTTCAACTCCAACTAAATAGATTTCAAAGTAGTTTAGAAGTGTTTTATCTTTTATAGCCACAACGAAAGCCAAATTGAGTTTGCTGAAAATACGTTGATTTCCTAAGTACTCTTTCATTTGAATGATTATAAGTTTCTTAAATATTTTTGCTATTGTAGGTAGTATCGATATAGGTATAACATTTTGGCATTCTTCTCTTTCACCATTTTTGTACACTGGTATAACGTTCCCATAGTAAGCTAATCCGTGACGTGTGGTGGAGGGCTCTCCGTGGTGAACTGGGTTCGGGGGATGGGGGGCAAGATAAAAACTCCCTCCAAGAGGATCTAGGGGCACTGGGCTTAGCTTCCAGATGGATGTTGATGTTGACAATAGTTCATTTTTGTCGTACTTATATTTTCTACACTACTATTGGTTAGTTAAGTAGTATAGAAAGAAAAAAATATGTTACATGTAGGATACAGTAGTAAGTACATATGACGACTACAGAAGTTTCATACCTGTCGAAACATTGTGTTAGTTTTAAAAATACTTGAGGAGTTTGAAATGTCTAACTAATTTAACAATATGAACAATCCAGCGCAACCTAAAAACGTTCATACATAAAAGGACTTTCGAAATTATAAAAATTAATGATGAGAGAACAAATCCGTAAATATCTCATTGTTTGGAATGCACCGCAGTTCTAGAAAAAAATAACAGGAAGATACATATTTTATTTTACCGCAAGTATTCTTTTTAATTAAACATATCTAATAATTCCATAATTTTTTTTAATTTTTAATAATTTGATTATTACTTTTTTGTACAATTTGTTTCTGATCTTAAGATGCCGTAACAGGCGAAAATGCATTCATTAAAAACTTTAAAAATTATGTAATTATTACATATGTTTCATTTAAATCTATCAACATTCCACCAAGGACCAAGTTAAGAAAACAATTATTCTTGCATCAAATATGCTGTTTTTAGAATTAAACTTATTTTATGAAGAAAATAATAATTTGATATGTTCAATGAAGCGTGCTGGGCCTATAACCTAGAGAGCCGTGGATCGTAACCACGCTCTGTTACTATTCGCACCCCCCCCCCCCCTCGTAAAATCAAAACAGGGCCCATCGAGGGTGGTGCGAAGGCACCAGACTCAGGAGGAAAAAGAACAGGAACACAAATTGAACGGCAAAAACATTGTTTACTAAACAAAATAAAACAAAAAAAATCTTTAAATTCAAAAGCATTACAAAAGTATTAAGCAAAAAAATTGTTTTTAACATTTACAGACAAAACAGGATGTTGACAGTTTGTGAAAAGTTACGGTACCAAAATAAATACAGATACCCATATTGAAAAAAGGCATCGAGCCAATAAAATACTAAAAAAGGAAAACAAGATTATCAAATAGCAACAGTAGAAAAATGCATCAAAGTAAACGTAGCAAAATAAGTTAGGTCTAATAAAACATTTTCATCAAAATAAATAAAGCTCTTAAAACTATAACAATAATAAACTAAATAACAATTAACAACACATAGCATAAACATCTAAATAAATAATAACAATAACCACAAATAAATTAATACTACAAATAACAAAGGCAAATTTAAATTGTTATACGAAACTAACAGTACGGGGCCTTGGGAACAAAATAAATTGGGAAGGTTAGGCAAATTTTTAAAGTTAAACAAAATTAAACATAAGATTTTACCGAAACCAGCGGGCGAAACTGGGCGGCTCCAAATGGAAACTACAAAGTGAAGAATTACCCGAGAACCCCGTTCTTTTAAAGAATATAATAGAAAGCCCTCTAAAGAAATATATATACTATACAAAATAAAAATAAAATCTAAAAATATTTCTCGCAGCAAAATCAATGACAGTTCTTTTGAAAAATATTTCATCATAGGTTCAACTGATGACACTTCACTGGTTGAATTTCTTCAAAAATGTTCAGTTTGGAGGCCAGAAGGGCCGTGTAATAAAGTGGGTTTGGGTTACATGCATGTCGATGTCTTCATCCTGGAGGCTGTTGGATGAATAGCGCGGAAAAGGGGAAAAGGTGGCTGCCCCTCTGGGACACAAAGTAGGGGATAGGCCCAGCCCGTAGGTGCACAAGGAAAAGTAGTCAGAACCCACGTAGGTGCCCGTCCATCACACTTCGACCCCAGATCCAGAGCTAAAGAAACAGCACAGCAACAAAAATTTAGTCCGGCTCCAAACAAAGCGAGATAACAAAATAAATAATAAACAAAGGCGAGATAGAAAAATATGTGTTATACTAACAAGAGCTATCATTAAAAACATAACATGTAATTTTAGTAAAAGACAATAAAGAGGTACAGGAAATACATAAATACCAAAATAATTGTTACCCATAGTAAGAAAAAAGACTAAGTACAACTGTTTAAACAAAAATTAATTAGAAACAAATTTGAAAAATAAATAAAAGTTTTTATATAATTCAGCATTACAAAGAAATTCCTGCAGTGTCAGGCAAAATAATGACAATGTGTGCTTGACCTATCCTGTAAAATATGACAAGTTGTAAAGGTGACTATGAATTACAAAACTATTATGGCAAACAATAATACAACATTAAATTACATATATAAATCAGTTTTAAAAGACAAACTATTATTATAAATAGAAAAATATATATTAAATTTACATCGGCACATGAGCCTAACTAAATAATAACCTGCTGAAAAATAAAAACTATTTCACAAAGAGGCAACTGCTTTATTAATTATTGAAACAACGCACACAAGAGAAGAAGAAAGATCAATAAACAATATTTTAAACCAATATATAGAATAAAATAAAAACTTTTACGAACACTTACCTAAAGTAAACTAGCTAGTGAACATGTAAGATGAGTAAAGTAGCCAGAACAGACGGCCAAGAACCCAGAAAACGTAATCACGGAACACAGAAAACGAGCACAAATACACTGAAGTAAATGAACACAGAGAGTAAGGCTGAGCTATCCAGGACACTGTATGTAGATAAATATCTAAATTTGTACGATGATGTAATAAATAACTAAACTATAAATAAGTTAATTCTTGTTAAATATATTATTTATTTTTTTTTTAAGGTTTCATAATCATTAAGTCTAAATAACTTGTAACTGAAAATTAGAATGTCTATATTGGTCAGTTTGATGAAAAGATAACCTTAAAACTAATGTCAGGAAATCTGCCAATTTACCAGCGTTAATTAAACTATTCTATCCTATCCTTACTGATGTTCATTAGAAAGAAGGCATAGTCCCTGAAAGCCCCGAACGGAAGAAACATTATTAATGACAGCTGTTTGTGGCAAACGCCACGATTTATTACTTATGTTGTCTTCAGACGGGTTTTAATTTATATAGAAATCTGTATGGGTAGAAGTAAGAATCATAAATATTTGTTTAATGTGTAGTATTGATATTTTATTTGGATGAACGTTATGTAAAGGTAACAAACAAACATATACTGAATAATTTAATTTGCAAACAAGTACTTTATAAAAGCATATTTCTAGGTAGTACCTAATTATAATGTTATATGAATTGTTTCATACTTCGAAAAATGTTTTATTACTTACAAATGCGTAGGCGTGCACAATATTAAATATCTGGTAACTATGCACTATTTAGCCACCTCTGAAAATACGATTTCTCGTTGAAAAGTGGTAAAAGAACTGAACGTAATTGCAGGTGAAAATAATATTAATCAAGAACTACAAATAAATGAAACTTAAAAACAAAAGTACCAATGTCTACAGGGTGTCCCGTAAGTAACCAGCCAAACTTCTGGAGGTCATTCCTTGGGTTAAAACAAAAAAAATTTCATGTGTACAAATCGTCTATCTCGCTCCATTATCCGGCTATCTGTCTGTATGTGTTTTTTACTAAAAACTTAATATCTCAAAGGTTATTTATGATAAAACCATTAAAATTAGTATGAATGTTGATCTTTACAGTATCCATGTACTATTTAAATTTTATTTTTTTACAACAATCTTTTACAAAATGGCGGCCATTTTAAATATTTAAAGCCAAATATCTTAATAACCTTAAATTTTACTAAAACCTTGTAAGTTACAAAAAAGTTTAAGAATTTATTTTTATAAATAATTATATAAAAAGTTTTAAGATTGAACAAATATTAACTGAGAAATTACAATTTTTATCAAAATTGAAAACTAAAGTTTTCAATTTTATTAATATCAAGCATATTTTTATTTGATAAAAATTGTAATTTCTCAGTTAATAGTTGTTCAATCTTAAAACTTTTCATATAATTATTTATAGAAATAAATTCTTAAACTTTTGTGTAACTTACAAGGTTTTAGTAACATTTAAGGTTATTAAGATATTTGGCTTTAAACATTTAAAATGGCTGCCATTTTGAAAAGAATTGTTGTAGAAAAATAAAATTTAAATAGTACATGGATACTGTAAAGATCAACATTCATACCGATTTTCATGGTTTTATCTTAAATAACCTTTGAGATATTAGGTCTTTAGTAAAAAAACATATACAGACAGATAGCCGGATAATGGAGTGAGATAGACGATTTGTACACATGACATTTTTTGTTTGTTTTAACCCAAGGAATGACCTCCAGAAGTTTGGCTGGTTACTTACGGACACCCTGTATATTGTCTGTCTGTTCCGTTCAAACGTTGGTCTGTCCATGCAGAGCTGGCCTTGCGCGTGCGTGTGTGAGGGGCGTAGTTCGAAATAATACCAACACAGTTATTTTTAGAATTTGCCTATTTTCCACGGTTCTTTGATACGGATTCTTAATAGGGCTATTATATACTATAGGTCTCTGAAGATCGAGCAGGTTTTTTGGTAATTATCTCAGAATGTTAGGAATGAGAACATCTTCAAATAAAGTAAGGGTATTTTCAATTAGTTAAATATTTATTGAGGTTTATTATTTTCAATTGCTTTGTATTTTTTATTACAGAAAATATAAAAGTAGTTTTTGATTCATACTTTAGTGTTTTGAAGATATTTTGTGTTTCATAATACAATGTATAAAACTGTCTTGTGAGGAATAACAAATATTTTGTCAGTGAAAGTGTATATTAGAGTTTGCAGTTACGTACACAATTATTTTTTACGTTTGATATTTAGTGAGTAATCAATCCTCTTACGCCTCTTAAATCACTACAGTACTTATATTACAGACCCCTCACTTTGAGGCGCTGCTGTATTTACAACACAAACGATAACAAATATCTAATCATATATTTATGTACACTGTTTATCTATTTTATAAGAGTGCCAAAGGTTTTTAATTTGTATTCTACGTGATAAAATTTAAGTGAGTTACAACTACAAAAAACATGGGTTTTCACGCAACTTTTTGAAACGAGTGACTATAAATTGTCATTTACAAATAAGTATTAGAGATTTTTATTGCCAATTATAACTAGTGCTATTAGGTGTAGAACACTGAAATTTCAAGATGAAATAATAAACCATTGCTACCTTATTATTTCCTTTTCGTTGAAGTTGTTATTTTTGCACTGAAAAAATGTTTCTAGATCTCGTTTGCTTATATTTAGTCTATTTTCATGAGCACAATGAAGCTCTCGTTTTCAGTACTATTAAACTTGAAAAAATAAACGATGAAAATAGTTTGAAATATTTTGGGTGTGGTGCGGGCTGCGTGTTATTAAAATACGAGGAACAGTCTGTTTCCGACAACAACATATAGGGTTGCCATACGTCCGTATTTTGTACGGACAGTTTGTATTTTACGTTCTGTGTCCGTATCCGTATCGTACTAAATAAAACCCTGGTAGATGTTCGTATTTTTTTGTTCTTTTAGTATTAAAAATATATTTTAAATATTTAATATTGTAAAAAAAGACAAGCATGTATTACCATTACTTTGGGCAATCGACAACTATGAGAGGTTATGTGTTGTATAATGACTCATACTATGCACTGTTGTACTATCACACACTTTCCTCCCTAATAAAAGATTTTTTTTTTCAAATCTTGAACTTGGCCGAAAATAAGTATGAACATTTTGAAAGAGTGTTGGAGTTTGTTCTTTCTCTAACCGGGACTTTGGCACCAGTTGAATGGAATTTTCACTTATGAAAAATGTCTGTACACACGATCGGAATGGATATTCTGTACATCAGTCGAAGATATTCTGAGCATCAAAGTTAACAGTGACATTTCATGTACTGAATTTTGAAGCCAATAAAAACAATGTTTTTTTACTTTAAAAAGTAATCTCTCTAGAAAAATATGACTATAATAGTTTCAGACTTTAACTGGTAGGCTACAACTAGAACAAGTGGTGCCTAAATATTTTCAATTTTATGACAAAGAGATTTATGACAGTTAACTGACTTCGGTGAACTTAACTTAAACTTTAAGAACTTTTTTTAAGTAAACAACAAATGTTTGTTGGTATTGTATGCTATGAAATCTTGAAATAAATTTTAGTTGTAATATTAATATCACAATTTCGGTACTAAATTTTCCCAATTTAACAATCCAAATCGCATACCATACAATTCATCAAAGATAGTTTACAACCTCCCCCCCCCCGCCACCAGGCCTCTATGTATATCTGGTTTCGTATTTTACTATGAAAATTTATGGCAACCCTAACAATAGATCACTGCGCTGCATTGTTGCTATAATAGCAAATATTTAAATAATAATAATTTACTTCCATCAATATACAACACGGTTACAAACTTCGTACATGCTTGGAAATTGAGTAACCACTGTAGCAATTTTTTGTGGTTAGTATATTATTATAAAACTTAAAGAGAAAACACACAGTTCAGTCCATATTTAGGACAACTAAAAAACTAAGCTCGGCCGCTACCTGCAGCGCATACACATAGTAAAGGGAAAGTACGAAATTTGTGACTATGAGAAAATATAAATGATTCTGCATCGGAGCTTACAAGTTCAAATTATATGCACAAACTATTATATTTATAAACTATACTGAGTGTGTGTATATATGACTAAATATGCATGAAGTTAGTTTGAAGTTGTTAGCAGCAAAGAGCAAAGGGCATATTTTCAGACTAACATGTCAAATCACTGGGTCCGGCCAGTCTTACGTTCTCGGCGCTGTCGCCGGCCGCTAATTACGACTGCTCACATAATTATAAACATGTTTTTATTGTATAGTGCTACTTTACCATATTATGTGGAATTTCGAATGAAAATTGTACGTAGAGTAGAACCAAAGATACTACATTTAACGTATTTAAATATTTTATCTAGATTAAATGAAAGAAACTAAGAGGTTACGGAAATTGTTTTCCTGTTTTAAATGTACGTTATGACATACGTACGTTATATTACACGACGTAAAGCGTAGTACGCTGCGCCAACGTAAGTCGTTATATCGCCGACTTGAGGTGTTATCCTAGCAGCGACATTCGCTCTCAGTTTGACCCGAACTTCTCACCACATCGGTCTATATCCCAATAAAAAAGGTACAGCTTCGTTACTGCTTGCTCAAGAGGCAGATTTATAGTTCGTAGTGTACTGCTTGATTAATATTATGATTTATAGTTCGTAGTGTACTGCTTGATTAATATTATGATTTATAGTTCGTAGTGTACTGCTTGATTAATATTATGATTCATACCAGAAAACCATGTAGCCAAATGTACAGGGACGGAGAAGAAGAGGGGGATTTTAATATTCTTGTAAATGGAACTTACTGAAAGATAATGTGAGATTTAAAGAATATTTCCGTATAAAAAGAGAGCAGTTTTCGAATATATCTGACCTTATACGTGAAGACGTATATTTTCTTATCTGTCTAGCCAAGTTGTTTTATATTTTTCCACTCGATGTCCTTTTTAAGAATGTTTTTATAATCATCATCACATAACTTCCATAACAGATCTCGTCCTGATACCTCAAAAATAAGTTTTCGTCATCGTGTATTGAAAACCTTGGAAAAGACAGTTTTCTTGAACTATCCATGTCTAACACGCGGCGTAGTACGTTCACTACTGCTCCAGAAGCAGCGTAGCGCATGACGCCACGTCGCTCCGAGGACAACACTCCCGTTTACTTACATATAGGGTAGTGCTCGGCGTATATCACAGCGTACTATACTTTACGTCGCGTAATATAAATCGCTCTGAGGACAACACTCCCGTTTACTTACATATAGGGTAATGCTCTGCGTATATCGCAGCGTACTATACTTTACTCGCGTGATATAAATCGCTCTGAGGACAACACTCCCGTTTACTTACATATAGGGTAATGCTCTGCGTATATCGCAGCGTACTATACTTTACTCGCGTGATATAAATCGCTCTGAGGACAACACTCCCGTTTACTTACATATAGGGTAATGCTCTGCGTATATCGCAGCGTACTATACTTTACTCGCGTAATATAAATCGCTCTGAGGGCAACACTCCCGTTACTTACATATAGGGTAGTGCTCGGCGTATATCGCAGCGTACTATACTTTACGTCGTGTAATATAAAGCTCTCTGACGACAACACTCCCGTTTACTTACATAGAGTAGTGCTCGGCGTATATCGCAGCGTACTATACTTTACGTCGTGTAATATAAAGCTCTCTGAGGACAACACTCCCGTTTACTTACATAGAGTAGTGCTCGGCGTATATCGCAGCGTACTATACTTTACTCGCGTAATATAAATCGCTACGAGGACAACTTAACTTGAGGACTCGCGGCGGTTGCCATGTCAGACTATTCCGCTGTCACTCTGGTTAATATATATACTCAGTGATATGATATTTTAATGTTAATTTGGAATATGTTTTATTCACATTATTTTGAATGGTACGATAATCAACCTTGTAATAAAGCCTAGATCAACAATTACTTTACATTAATTCTTCGCAATCCATATTACCTGCTTTTGATGTTTTATAATTATAATCAGAACAATATTTGAATAATTAAGGATGTTTAAACTATTATAAAACTGTTTTTTAATAATTTACATGTAAATAATCAATATATTTTGTTAAATTTAAATGTATTTGTTTTCTTGGTACAGTATATATTTTGCATAGGCCTAGATTAGTTTTTTAACACTAAAGGTGACCTTCACATCTTAGATTATGTATAATAAGTACCAAATAGCGATGCAGTACTGGGTCATTTTAATAGTTAATTTCTTATCGCTATACTTCTGTATTATTGTTGCTACAACTGATACTGCCTTTACGTTTTTGTGGCCTGCGTAATTACAGAGACAAGAACGATCTGCATCATTACTCTGTAAAACATTGACAACAATAAGATAAGCCACAAGAGGATTGCTTTTTAATTCGCCTGGGCCTACTCGTATCTCCTCACTCTCCCGGAAATAGACTTCCGGCCTGCGTCGGTAAGAAGGTATCTCTACTAAATGCATTATCGACTTTCCAGCGGTGACTACGGTTTGGGAAACGGCCCCTTAACTCCAGTGGGTGGCACTTGATACGGTGTTCAGTTTAGTATTACCAAACGTGTTAAAAATGAGTACCTTAACACACAGACATACATATGAATAAAAGGATCACATAATCATCCAAACACGATTAAAAATATATTCAGTATAAAACCGTAACAATAATATGGATAAGAACGTATTTAAGTAGGGGAAGATCTCTCTATAAAAGTAAAAGACGATGGTGCTTCTTCTAGTGAACACGAAAACGTGAGTAGCAATGGAAAAGTTCCTACGAGAAAATTATTTGAAGATGGTATTTCTTTCAGTTAACACGTGACAATAGAGAAGAACGTACTAGTGAAGTAGGTGGTTATTATGGTTCTTTCTCTGAGCATAAGTAACAATGGAATAGGCCTTACTAGCAAAGAGGATTACGATGATCGTTCTTCCACTGGACCATGAAGATAAGTAGATGACTGTGACGTTTCTTCCGGTTAACAATATACTCCTTAGTAGCTTTGAGTTATTTCCAACCTTAATCCTAGAAATACAGTTAATTGCATGCTACTTGTACGTTAAACATGAATGTAATGCAACTTACATACAATTATTGTTTAAACTTAACATTCATATCTAAACTAGATCTATACATCTAGGGGTTAACTAAGATTATGTAGCCTACTACCCTACTTTTACTTATCGTAAACATTAAATCTTAAGAGTATAAACTATAGTCTAATATAAAATATTCTCAGCCGACTTCTCTAGAGAAAAATATTTAATCTAAAAAACAATAGGAGTCCTATTTATAGGATTTAATTTATCACTCAAATCGTTTTGCATTTAATTTCATAAAGAAAACTTCTGTTTGTGGATAATTAAGTCAAGGTAAGATGGTGGAAATCTTCAACAAGAGAAAACAAGAAGAGAGTTTGGTTGATAACGTTTTGATAGAAATTCACACTAAGAAAAGAAATGCAATAATAACAAATGCATTATTGTCAAGATTTACCATTTGATCGAAACTATAAACTGGGGGATTTTCTTTCCGTTTAGATCAGCAATATAAAATATAAATCTAATGATAAAACCAAAACAATAAAAATAAAATCCCTAATTAATAATAATAACTACTGTGATTATGTAACTACATACATACACGATTTGTACAGGGTTAGGCAAAAGTTTGAAATATGTTCATTAATTTTAAAACTATTGAAAGAAACGTAATGAGACTTTGCAGTTGTATTTACATGTTCCTATATCAAACATTTAGACATATTTTACTCGTTTTTCGCATATCAAGTGGATGATGGCCCACGAATGAAGTACTGAACATTTTAAATGTAAGCCTACGTAAAGTTATACATTTTAAAAATCTTCGTATAGTACAAAAGTGCAAACCTGAGGTCGAAGGACGCAACTGTCTTCTTAGTAATACAGCTTTTCCCTGCTGTTTAGTATGTTAATTGTTAACAATCGTAATGAAAGGCTGTTATTTAACAACAATTAAAATAAGAACAATTATTAAAACACTTTTGACAGTAGGTATATGCATAGCAAAAAGTTTAACATTACAAAAAATCATAAGATAGAATAATTAAAACAGTTGTATTCATCTTTTTAGTATAGTTCATATTTCACATAGATTGTTATCAAACACAATATCACCCTAAAATACCTAAAATTCGTGTTCTTTATCTAAGCAATTTTTGGAAACATATAAAAAAGAATCACTTAACTGAATGAAGTTTTTTTTCTTTAACAAATGCTTACAGAGACGTTTGGCATCCAACAATAAAAAATTAAGTTTTTCAGTATCGTGCCAAAGTTAATCGGCCTACATTTATAATCATTATTATTATTTGAAAACGTTAAAAATTAAATTAATAGAAAATTATATCAATTGAATTTATCTAAGAGTGAAATGTGAGTTAGAATGTTTAGGGACATTTTCCAAAAGTCAAGCAACAATGCTTTAGTTACATGTATTACCTGAATAACTGTATACAAATATAACATGTAATAAGTCAATATTTATTTACATTGCAAACTATTAATGTGTAACTGCCAGTATCTGTAATTCAGTAAGGACTAATGTCAGGTAGAAAGATTTTATGACAGTGGTATACAATCTTGTATGCCAATGCTGTAGTATCAACCAACTGAAATGAGGGGAGTATAATGTAATGTTACTGCCATCAACTAAACTGCAGTGGGGAGAACTGTCATGTAGAGATATTTATGACAATTGTACACATATATGTATGGCCGTGTAGTAGTTAAAACCAACTGAAATGAGGCGAGTATAATTTAATGTTACTGCCATCAACTAAACTGCAGTGGGGAGAACTGTCATGTAGAGATATTTATGACAATTGTACACATATATGTATGGCCGTGTAGTAGTTAAAACCAACTAAAATGAGGGGAGTATAATGTAATGTTACTGCCATCAACTAAACTGCAGTGGGGAGAACTGTCATGTAGAGATATTTATGACAATTGTACACATATATGTATGGCCGTGTAGTAGTTAAAACCAACTAAAATGAGGGGAGTATAATTTAATGTTACTGTCATCAACTAAACTGCAGTGGGGAGAACTGTCATGTAGAGATATTTATGACAATTGTACACATATATATATGGCCGTGTAGTAGTTAAAACCAACTAAAATGAGGGGAGTATAATTTAATGTTACTGTCATCAACTAAACTGCAGTGGGGAGAACTGTCATGTAGAGATATTTATGACAGTCGTACACATATATGTATGGCCGTGTAGTAGTTAAAACCAACTAAAATGAGGGGAGTATAATTTAATGTTACTGCCATCAACTAAACTGCAGTGGGGAGAACTGTCATGTAGAGATATTTATGACAATTGTACACATATATGTATGGCCGTGTAGTAGCTAAAACCAACTAAAATGAGGGGAGTATAATTTAATGTTACTGTCATCAACTAAACTGCAGTGGGGAGAACTGTCATGTAGAGATATTTATGACAGTTGTACACATGTATATATGGCCGTGTAGTAGTTAAAACCAACTAAAATGAGGGGAGTATAATGTAATGTTACTGCCATCAACTAAACTGCAGTGGGGAGAACTGTCATGTAGAGATATTTATGACAATTGTACACATATATGTATGGCCGTGTAGTAGTTAAAACCAACTAAAATGAGGGGAGTATAATTTAATGTTACTGCCATCAACTAAACTGCAGTAGGGAGAACTGTCATGTAGAGATATTTATGACAATTGTACACATATATGTATGGCCGTGTAGTAGTTAAAACCAACTAAAATGAGGGGAGTATAATTTAATGTTACTGCCATCAACTAAACTCAGTAGTGAGAACTGTCATGTAGAGACATTTATGACAGTTGTACACATATATATATGGCCGTGTAGTAGTTAAAACCAACTAAAATGAGGGGAGTATAATGTAATGTTACTGCCATCAACTAAACTGCAGTCGGGAGAACTGTCATGTAGAGATATTTATGACAATTGTACACATATATGTATGGCCGTGTAGTAGTTAAAACCAACTAAAATGAGGGGAGTATAATGTAATGTTACTGCCATCAACTAAACTGCAGTGGGGAGAACTGTCATGTAGAGATATTTATGACAATTGTACACATATATGTATGGCCGTGTAGTAGTTAAAACCAACTAAAATGAGGGGAGTATAATGTAGTGTTACTGCCATCAACTAAACTGCAGTGGGGAGAACTGTCATGTAGAGATATTTATGACAATTGTACACATATATGTATGGCCGTGTAGTAGTTAAAACCAACTAAAATGAGGGGAATATAATTTAATGTTACTGCCATCAACTAAACTGCAGTGGGGAGAACTGTCATGTAGAGATATTTATGACAGTCGTACACATATATGTATGGCCGTGTAGTAGTTAAAACCAACTAAAATGAGGGGAGTATAATGTAATGTTACTGCCATCAACTAAACTGCAGTGGGGAGAACTGTCATGTAGAGATATTTATGACAATTGTACACATATATGTATGGCCGTGTAGTAGTTAAAACCAACTAAAATGAGGGGAGTATAATTTAATGTTACTGCCATCAACTAAACTGCAGTGGGGAGAACTGTCATGTAGAGATATTTATGACAATTGTACACATATATGTATGGCCGTGTAGTAGTTAAAACCAACTAAAATGAGGGGAGTATAATGTAATGTTACTGCCATCAACTAAACTGCAGTGGGGAGAACTGTCATGTAGAGATATTTATGACAATTGTACACATATATGTATGGCCGTGTAGTAGTTAAAACCAACTAAAATGAGGGGAGTATAATTTAATGTTACTGCCATCAACTAAACTGCAGTGGGGAGAACTGTCATGTAGAGATATTTATGACAATTGTACACATATATGTATGGCCGTGTAGTAGTTAAAACCAACTAAAATGAGGGGAGTATAATTTAATGTTACTGCCATCAACTAAACTGCAGTGGGGAGAACTGTCATGTAGAGATATTTATGACAATTGTACACATATATGTATGGCCGTGTAGTAGTTAAAACCAACTAAAATGAGGGGAGTATAATTTAATGTTACTGCCATCAACTAAACTGCAGTAGGAAGAACTGTCATGTAGATATATTTATGACAGTCGTACACATATATGTATGGCCGTGTAGTAGTTAAAACCAACTAAAATGAGGGGAGTATAATTTAATGTTACTGCCATCAACTAAACTGCAGTAGGAAGAACTGTCATGTAGATATTTATGACAATTGTACACATATATGTATGGCCGTGTAGTAGTTAAAACCAACTAAAATGAGGGGAGTATAATTTAATGTTACTGCCATCAACTAAACTGCAGTAGGAAGAACTGTCATGTAGATATATTTATGACAGTCGTACACATATATGTATGGCCGTGTAGTAGTTAAAACCAACTAAAATGAGGGGAGTATAATGTAATGTTACTGCCATCAACTAAACTGCAGTGGGGAGAACTGTCATGTAGAGATATTTATGACAATTGTACACATATATGTATGGCCGTGTAGTAGTTAAAACCAACTAAAATGAGGGGAGTATAATTTAATGTTACTGCCATCAACTAAACTGCAGTGGGGAGAACTGTCATGTAGAGATATTTATGACAGTCGTACACATATATGTATGGCCGTGTAGTAGTTAAAACCAACTAAAATGAGGGGAGTATAATGTAATGTTACTGCCATCAACTAAACTGCAGTAGGAAGAACTGTCATGTAGATATATTTATGACAGTCGTACACATATATGTATGGCCGTGTAGTAGTTAAAACCAACTAAAATGAGGGGAGTATAATGTAATGTTACTGCCATCAACTAAACTGCAGAAGGGAGAACTGTCATGTAGAGATATTTATGACAGTCGTACACATATATGTATGGCCGTGTAGTAGTTAAAACCAACTAAAATGAGGGGAGTATAATTTAATGTTACTGCCATCAACTAAACTGCAGTAGGAAGAACTGTCATGTAGAGATATTTATGACAGTCATACACATATATGTATGGCCGTGTAGTAGTTAAAACCAACTAAAATGAGGGGAGTATAATGTAATGTTACTGTCATCAACTAAACTGCAGTAGGAAGAACTGTCATGTAGAGATATTTATGACAGTCATACACATATATGTATGGCCGTGTAGTAGTTAAAACCAACTAAAATGAGGGGAGTATAATGTAATGTTACTGCCATCAACTAAACTGCAGTGGGGAGAACTGTCATGTAGAGATATTTATGACAGTCGTACACATATATGTATGGCCGTGTAGTAGTTAAAACCAACTAAAATGAGGGGAGTATAATGTAATGTTACTGTCATCAACTAAACTGCAGTAGGAAGAACTGTCATGTAGAGATATTTATGACAGTCGTACACATATATGTATGGCCGTGTAGTAGTTAAAACCAACTAAAATGAGGGGAGTATAATGTAATGTTACTGCCATCAACTAAACTGCAGAAGGGAGAACTGTCATGTAGATATATTTATGACAGTCGTACACATATATGTATGGCCGTGTAGTAGTTAAAACCAACTAAAATGAGGGGAGTATAATTTAATGTTACTGCCATCAACTAAACTGCAGTAGGAAGAACTGTCATGTAGATATATTTATGACAGTTGTACACATATATGTCTAGCCGTCTAGTAGGTTCAACCAACTGAAATGAGGCGAGTATAGTATAGTGTTACTGCCATCAACTAAACTGCAGAAGGGAGAACTGTCATGTAGAGATATTTATGACAGTCGTACACATATATGTATGGCCGTGTAGTAGTTAAAACCAACTAAAATGAGGGGAGTATAATGTAATGTTACTGCCATCAACTAAACTGCAGTGGGGAGAACTGTCATGTAGAGATATTTATGACAATCGTACACATATATGTATGGCCGTGTAGTAGTTAAAACCAACTAAAATGAGGGGAGTATAATTTAATGTTACTGCCATCAACTAAACTGCAGTGGGGAGAACTGTCATGTAGATATATTTATGACAATCGTACACATATATGTATGGCCGTGTAGTAGTTAAAACCAACTAAAATGAGGGGAGTATAATGTAATGTTACTGCCATCAACTAAACTGCAGAAGGGAGAACTGTCATGTAGAGATATTTATGACAGTCGTACACATATATGTATGGCCGTGTAGTAGTTAAAACCAACTAAAATGAGGGGAGTATAATGTAATGTTACTGCCATCAACTAAACTGCAGTGGGGAGAACTGTCATGTAGAGATATTTATGACAATCGTACACATATATGTATGGCCGTGTAGTAGTTAAAACCAACTAAAATGAGGGGAGTATAATTTAATGTTACTGCCATCAACTAAACTGCAGTAGGAAGAACTGTCATGTAGATATATTTATGACAGTCGTACACATATATGTATGGCCGTGTAGTAGTTAAAACCAACTAAAATGAGGGGAGTATAATTTAATGTTACTGCCATCAACTAAACTGCAGTGGGGAGAACTGTCATGTAGAGATATTTATGACAGTCGTACACATATATGTATGGCCGTGTAGTAGTTAAAACCAACTAAAATGAGAGGAGTATAATGTAATGTTACTGCCATCAACTAAACTGCAGTGGGGAGAACTGTCATGTAGAGATATTTATGACAGTCGTACACATATATGTATGGCCGTGTAGTAGTTAAAACCAACTAAAATGAGGGGAGTATAATGTAATGTTACTGCCATCAACTAAACTGCAGTGGGGAGAACTGTCATGGAGAGATATTTATGACAGTCGTACACATATATGTATGGCCGTGTAGTAGTTAAAACCAACTAAAATGAGGGGAGTATAATGTAATGTTACTGCCATCAACTAAACTGCAGAAGGGAGAACTGTCATGTAGAGATATTTATGACAGTCGTACACATATATGTATGGCCGTGTAGTAGTTAAAACCAACTAAAATGAGGGGAGTATAATTTAATGTTACTGCTATCAACTAAACTGCAGTGGGGAGAACTGTCATGGAGAGATATTTATGACAGTTGTACACATATATGTATGGCCGTGTAGTAGTTAAAACCAACTAAAATGAGGGGAGTATAATTTAATGTTACTGCCATCAACTAAACTGCAGTGGGGAGAACTGTCATGTAGAGATATTTATGACAATTGTACACATATATGTATGGCCGTGTAGTAGTTAAAACCAACTAAAATGAGGGGAGTATAATTTAATGTTACTGCCATCAACTAAACTGCAGTGGGGAGAACTGTCATGGAGAGATATTTATGACAGTCGTACACATATATGTATGGCCGTCTAGTAGTTTCAACCAACTATAATGTAATGTTACTGCCATCAACTAAACTGCAGTGGGGAGAACTGTCATGTAGAGATATTTATGACAGTCGTACACATATATGTATAGCTGTGTAGTAGTTAAAACCAACTAAAACGAGGCGAGAATATAAACTACGTGTTTTGACACTTACTGGCTTTGCCGTGTGCATTACTGAGAATATAAACTGAGTGTTTTGTAAACTTACTGGCTTTGCCGTGTACATTACTGAGAATATAAACTGCGTGTTTTGTAAACTTACTGGCTTTGCCGTGTACATTACTGAGAATATAAACTGCGTGTTTTGTAAACTTACTGGCTTTGCCGTGTACATTACTGAGAATATAAACTGCGTGTTTTGTAAACTTACTGGCTTTGCCGTGTACATTACTGAGAATATAAACTGCGTGTTTTGTAAACTTACTGGCTTTGTCGTGTACATTACTGAGAATATAAACTGCGTGTTTTGACACTTACTGGCTTTGCCGTGTGCATTACTGAGAATATAAACTGAGTGTTTTGTAAACTTACTGGCTTTGCCGTGTACATTACTGAGAATATAAACTACGTGTTTTGACACTTACTGGCTTTGCCGTGTGCATTACTGAGAATATAAACTGAGTGTTTTGTAAACTTACTGGCTTTGCCGTGTACATTACTGAGAATATAAACTGCGTGTTTTGTAAACTTACTGGCTTTGCCGTGTACATTACTGAGAATATAAACAGCGTGTTTTGTAAACTTACTGGCTTTGCCGTGTACATTAACTGTAGTATAAGATAAGGTTTATGTACCACAACGTCTATTGTGTTCTTTTTTTTCTTTTTTGCTCTCTCCAAGTTGTGTCCAAATGTTTCCTGAACAATTACTGTAAACCAGAGTAGAAAATTCCAGAACATTTCATTATCTATCTAATAGGTGTATACTTTGTTACTTTATATTTTCCACCATAAAGTTGGCTGATATGGACCCATTTAAAACATCTAGTGTGATTCATCAGCACACCAAATATAAATACTTGACCGGAAACTTGAGACAAAACAATCTTTTCACTCGATAAATGCTGACTATATTAAGTACCTAATAACCTTAATTTCCATGTCAAGGTAAGGTAGGTTATTTTTTCATTTTTAATTAGTGAGACGCCCATCGTAGAGCTATGGGCGAATATGTTATAGTAACATATTTCTTGTTTATAAGAGAATTTACGATATTCAGGCCTATGTATTTGATTTATATTGTATATTGTTGCAAATATTTTATATTGCTTTGCATATAATCCTGTAAGTTCGTTAATCACAAATTTAATTTATGATAGTGTAATATACATATCACAAAATCCGCTTAGTTTGATACTGTCTTCTTATTTGGAATCACAACTGAATAATATTCATTATCATTGTAGTATAAAAGCTACGTTAATATATTTTTTAATTTGTATATTTAATTTTCGAAACAAGCGCTTAATTTTTATCTTATTTCAGTTTTTTATCATGCTATAATAATAATCTTAAGATAAAGAATCTCTTTGTGCAGAACAGTTTTTACACGGTTTTCATTGTTATTTACAATATGTATGTGGAAGCATTTAATAACTTGAATTTATTGACGTGTATGTGCGTCAGATACGTTTTTTATTTTTACATTTGTGTATGTTGGCCAACACAATACCGAGGAAGCTTCAAAGTATCCATTTATTACAGTACATGCTTAATGTATGTAAAAATTCTAGATGGCTAGTGAATTCTGTTTGATTTTGAAAAATTGAACTTATCTTTATTTTTTTGTTTACTTATTAACTAAAATTAACTATACTTTAATTTATAATATCTAAATATAAAAATAGGATAGTTTTAGGCATACGCTTTAGTTTAAGCCTATATCAGAACTGAGAGAAAACAAATAATATGCATTATTTAGTCAAACGTTATTTTCATTGAATAATATTTTTTCTTGTAATTTGTATTTTCTTACATCAAGGCTAGTGTAATATTTCACCAAATTTCATATAATCTTAGTTGAAAATATTACTTAATTTTAATTACCATCCTATTAACTTAAAAATCTTCTACGATGACAGACAAAGCGGTATTTTTCCTGATTTAGACTCTTTTAATAAGTATAGTTTTGATTCAATTATTACACCAAAATATCCTAAGTATGTTGATCTATTTGTACTTCTGTTCAGTTCGTTGGAACATAAACCTGACGTCGTGGTGTTCACGGAGGCTTGGTTACTTGAGGGGGATGACGCAAACCTGTACAGTGTGGACGGGTTCCGTCAGTTGTCAATAACAAGTCCGATAAGAGCTGGTGGCCTTTCCTGATAACCTTTCTTGTCGGTGTAAAGAATCAACTGTCAGTGAAGCGGATTGATTTTAAGTGAAGCTCTCTTCTAATTGATTTTAAGCCGAATGATTTTTTATTATTCTTTTTCACTGCTAGCAATTTATAGCTGGCATAGCGTCTCTCTAAACACTTTTTTGCGTCTTTCCAAAACTGTTTAAGTGTTTTGAAAGGCAGCTTTGTAACTTGTATTAATGATTTTAATATTGACATAAACTTAAATAATGATTTTACTGATAGATGTTTATTTAGAAATTACAAGTATTTTTGGTTTTGAAAAATTAATTGATATGTTTACTCGCGTAACGGATATTAGCTCGTCTTGTCTTGATCACATATTATATAGAAACAACAAACATTTACTATCACTTGCGTTAGTGATCGACTCTAAAATAACTGACCATCGCAGAACTAGCGTTTCTTTTAAATTGAATGATACTCAATCTAATAATGTTAATTGTTCTTACAAGTCTATTATAGACTATGATCAAGCTAAACTAATTTTATCGAAAGTACAATCAATGGCTTAATATCCTTCTTTCTCCAGGTGTTAATGATGCATTTGATTGCTTTTTAAGTATTTTAAACGATTGTGTCTGTAAGTCAAGTAAATTGGTAAGGCAGCATAATAATAAAATAAATAAAATCAAACCTTGGATAACAACTGGTCTTCACATTGCTTTAAATAATAGTGATAAATTGTGGGAAGAAGTTTTGGGGTCACAAAATAATTAGGTAAAAATATAATGACTTTAAGCAGCGTATTGCTGGTTGGATAAATAAGGCAAAAATTAAATATTACAGTTCCATATTTGAAAAATACGTAATAGTCCTAAAGGCCAGTGAACACTAATTAATGAACTAAGTGGTGGGAAGTCGCTGATATTAAAATAAAAAATAAATTATGCACTCCTGACCGATCAAAATTCAATTCTGACGCATCTAATAAATTTTTCTCAAATGTACCTTTTGCGTTAGCTTTTTCTTTTCCAGACGTCCAGCCGAATTACGTAGATCAGTGCAGAAATATTTTTAAAACTAAAATATTGTTCATTCAATTTTTTGTATTCTGTCACTGAAAAGGAGCTAGGGAATCTAATCCACAAATTACCGCCGGGAAAGGCTTCTGGTTGCGATGAGATGTCTACTTCTTTCATAAAAAATGTTTCACAGCAAATTATTCCAATCTTAGTTCATATTTTTAATAAATCTCTTTTAGATGGGGTGGTTCCTCAAAATTTAAAAACTGTAAAAGTTATTCCGGTATTTAAGAAAGCTTGTTCTTCGTCAATTGGAAATTACAGGCCGATATCATTGCTTTCAGTTTTATCTAAATTACTTGAAAAGATAATTAAAACCCGGATGTTATATTTTTTTAATTCAGTGAACTTTTTCTCTGATTTTCAGTTTGGATTTCGGGAAGGATTAAACACGCAACTAGCTTTACAAAAATTTATCTCACAAATATATAATAATTTAAATAGTAATGAGAATAAAGTGAGAGGAATATTTCTTGATGTACGTAAAGCATTTGACACAGTGAATCAAAATATTTTATTTTCCATATTAGAACGTGTAGGGATTTAGGAAATATCCCTAAATTGGATCAAACCATATTTGCATGATAGGAAGCAATTTGTTGCTATAAGAACAATGTTTAAGAGTTTTGTCCTTAAAATTCAATGTGGTGTCCCATAAGGTTCTGTCCTAGGTCTGATTTTATTTTTAAATTTTATCAATAACTTTTTTTGGGGAATTTTGTTGGTAAAATAACAGCTTTTGCTGATGATACTGCCATCTCCTATGCTGAAATTGCTCAGTCTATTTTAAAATCTAATATGAAAAAGATTCCCTTGTGGTTTGCATGTAATAAACTGTCGTTAAATGTTGAAACGTCATATTTAGTTAATTTCTTCTTGTCTAGATCTTTTTCAATAAATAAAATTCCACAAGTTAAATTGCTTTAATGCACATTGTAATTATCTGGTTTTCCCACAAACTAACTGTGTAAAGTACTTTGGAATCCTTGGTTGATGAGAGACTTAATTTGAAAGACCAAATCAGTGCAGTTAAAAATTATTTGTTAATGTTTATGAGAAATTTTTACTTTTTAAAACCTTTATGCCCTGATTACAAACTTTAGCAAATTTATTATACTTTCGTTCACTCTGGGCTAAATTATGGTCTTTCAATCTGGGTGGTAAGTTACTTACATTAGTTATCTTCAACCAGTTATTAAAATTAAAAAATCCTTTATTTGAATATTGTGAAAATAAAATAGACAAGCTAAATATTCACCTCTTTTCTTAAACATAAATATACTGCCTTTTATATATATTTGTTTCTGTTTTAAGTTTTAGTTTTATTTTTTTAATTAAATGGTAATCTTGGTGTAGTGGTAGATTTTGTAGTGACAGAACCAGGAGCACTGGTCACGCTGATATATTGAAATTGCCTCGAACCAATTTTTCTTTTTTCTTCTTTTTTTCAAAAAACGTTTGTTTTTTGGAGCCAAAATCACATAACAGTATTAATAAGAGGTGTTATTTATTTTTCTGTCCCTTCATTTGCTTAAAAAAACTCTGAAGGACCATCTTTTATCTCAAATAAAGACCAATTTGAAATTTTTTGTAACATTGTGCAATGAGAAGTTTGTCTTAATATTTGAGCTGTAAATCATGCCATATTCAATTACTTGCTATTATTAATAATTAAATTTCGTAAATTACTTAGTTATATATATATAACCCTGCACGCTTCGCGTACCAACCCCGTCACTCACTACGCTCGTGAGGTAGCTTGGCCTGCGGCCTCGCCTGGGTGGGAAATCTACCTTTAGCCCCTTTGAGGAACTCGGCATTCGGCCTAGTGAGGGAGCTCGACTTGCGGCCTCGACAAAACGCTCTGCTACAGGCCGCTTTTTGGAACTCGGCCTAAGGCCTTGCGGGGGAAAGTTCGGACTGCGGCCTCACCAAGGCACTCTGCTACAGTCTCATTTGTGGATCTCGGTATGTCGCCTCGTGAGGAAGATCATGCTACTGCCTCGCCCGGATTCTTAAGTAGTATGACTTTGAATTTTGGTTTTTGGATCAGTGGAGCCTATAAATATAGTCTTATCTAAAATTTGATAGTACTTTATATTAGTCATTAATAGAAGAATATCTTTCATTCGAAACCCCACTTGGGTGTATTAGTTAAACATTACCTAATTTTGGGTTTTTGAGTATATATATATATATTTTAGCAGATTCCTAAAACGGTGTTTCTTCCAAAATATAGAGGTATAATGAGATTTAGGAGATAAATACCTATAGTTTGATACCCCACATGGGCGTTTTATTCAATTATTACCCTTCTTTTGTTTTAGAAACGTTTTTTCATATACCTCTTATTATTGGCCTTATTTATAACCTGATGGTATATTTGGATTGAGGATAAAATGAGTTTTTAATTTGATACCCCACTTGAGTAGATAACATCATTATTTTTAAATTTTACATTTTTAAAAATTACAGTTTTTGGGGACCCGATACCCCAAAGTTTTAAATTTCTAAGCTGAAATGAATATATAAGGTGCGCGTTTGTTATACGTGTAAAACTGTAAATGTTTGAAAATTTTACTCAAGCTTTTTTTCAAGTTTGGTCATAAAAACTACTTTTTTGAGATTTTCCCATAACAAATACACTGGGGCAGTTTAGTAGTGAAAAAGGCCACTATCTTGTTTCTCAGTGAAAAAAGTAAACTTTTGTGAATTTTCCTAGAGGTTTCAGACCGGGAACTTACATTAGTAATTAAAAGAAGAATATCTTTGATTTGATACTCCACTTGAGTGTATTAGTGGAGTACTATTTTGGGTTTTGGAGCATAATTGTTATTTGGGGGGGGAGGGCAGAGCCCTTAAACGTTTGCCTTTAAAAATTTCATTACTTATTGTGATCTGGTAGATAAATATCTATAGTTTGGTACCTCACGGGCGTTTTACTTTAGTATTACCCTTTTTTTTTGTTTTAGGAGATTTTTTCATATACCCCTTATTATTGACCCTTTTCAAAATCTTATGGTATATTTGGATTTAGTAGACAAATAGCTTAAAATCGATACCCCACTTGAGTAGATAACATCAGTATTTAAAATGTCACATTTTAAATATTTCAGTTTTTGGGCCCCCGATACCCCAAATTTTTAAGATTTTAAGCTGAAATTCATATATAAGGTGTGCGTTTTTTAAGAGTATAAAACTGGAAATAAATCTTATTTGAATATTGAAAATTTGAATATGAGGGTCGAATGATTGTGATGAGTGTAGTAATTATTACTAAAAAGGTCGACAGTTCCTCAGAAAGAGCTATTTATTAATAGTTCAATAGCCAGGGGTTCTAAGTTAGCAGTCTTGAAATCTAACACTAGAAGATATAAAATAACCAACATGTCAAAAGATGAGAAGTACTTCCAATAAATTGAGGACGAAACGATCTGCTCGCTCGTCACAGCCCATTTATCCTGAGGGATACAGCCTTGCCAAAAACGGAAGATTGTTTATCTATCAAAAAATATAGTCTTTCCATGCCTTTCAAAAATACAAAAATCAGGCACTTCTTGGTATATTATTGCCATATTAACGTTTATCATAACTTATAAAAACTTATACTATAAGCATTATAAGTTTTCTTTCTTTTTATCAATGGTTGACAAATGTGTGTGGGTTGTAATAATTATGTTTATCTAGCGTTCAAACCGACCAAGACTGTGCATTTATTGGAATTTGTCTGTTATTTAAACAATGTTTTGGATTGTTTTGTGTTTTATTGTTATACTATAGTCACCAGTTAAAAGAGGGGGGGGGGGGGTAAACCATTGCGTTATTGTTTACTCTTAGTCGTAATATTATCGGAAACTTTTTCTTTGAGTTTTGATCGATTTTTACAACAAGCTGAAAACAACAGTCATATTTCAGCAGCTAACGGTGTTAATGGTTTAATGCAAATTTCTTCCGTAAGTTTCTTAAAATATAGTTCTTTAGAAATAGAAGAAGATGATAAACATAATTTAAAGCCAACATATAACAGGGCGCGCAATCGTTAGTAACTGAGGTCAAACTTGTGTTGAACCAGACAAAAACCAAGAGCACGTTATGTGGTAGCGAAAAACAACGAGAATTTCAAACAAAAAGGAGTATTGCCGAAACAATAGTTCATTGTATTAATTGTTTAACTTATATTTGACTTTAGCAAACCATAATGCATACTAAATTAGACATGAGTTTGCTGGATTTGTATCAAGTATTGGTTTATGTTAAGTGTTATCTATGGTATTTTGCTACTATTAAGTTAAATGGAAAACCAATAATTCCGCAACAGCGGGTAGGAGCCAATAAATTAATAATTACTTATTTTCTCTACAAAGAATCACATAAATAAAATATCATTATTTATTAATTATAAATCTATCGTTTCTAGGCAAGCACCTTACTGAAACTTTTGAAAAAAATACATTAAATTCACGTTCAAATATGTATGTTAGTTTTGATTTGAGTTTTTAAATTACAAATCTTATATGGAAAAACCGAACTCTTCAAAACTGAAAAGTCAAGCTTTAATTTCCCTGTAAAAATATTTTAAGTTCTAAACATCTTTTAATTGTTTGGGGGCTTGGTTAAACAAATGAGGATCTGAATACGAAAAGCAACGTCGGAAACAGTATTTTCGGACTTAAAGATTTATAATATAACTTTTAAATTGAATTTCCCCTTTGAAAATTCCTAGTGATGTATGTTTTCGAATAACGTTCTGGTAGTCACTCTTAATAAACAATAATCACTTTACTTTTAAAAGAAACCAATATTGTTGTTTCCTTTTTCATAACCAACTCTTGTGGTTTAAGATTTTATTTAAGATGATCTAATACTTAAATAAACTTTAATGGAGCTATGCGAAAAGCCAATTTATAATTGATATTATCTATACCAATGTTGACCAAGCTGTTAATCTTTATACAAAAATTTAAATGAAGCAAGTGAATAAATACTATCCAAGCTGAATATTTACTTAATCCAAGCTTAACAGCCAGTTCTTTATCTTTTTCAGAAAAGAACCCAACATATTGATATTCTTTATGCTTGAGAGTAAATAATTTATCACAAAAATGGAATAGAGTTAGAGTCACAAAAATACTGAATCTTCTAAAAGCACTAAAGTTGCACACGGTCATCTGAACCTGACGTACTGAGCGCATTAGTGAGCTGTAATTATTTGTCACATCTTTAAGATCTCATAAACGTATAAATTCGACAATGGTAAAATAGGCAGGCCAGTACAAGGTGGCCTATGCTCACGTATGGATTTGTTGATTAAATTTTTTTAATTTTGAATTTTCAAATTTTCTTTAAATTAAGTCGTGTAGCTAGCTCCCCAATAAATTAAATGATCATTTAATGAGCTTTTGTACAAATGAAAAATATAATTTTCTACAAACTTCTTTTGGACATACATTTTTTTATAGAATAAAAAAATCCACTATTTTTCAGCATATTTTTAAAATTATTAATATGAGTTTTCCAAGACATATTATCTTTAGTTATGTCCAGATAATTGATAGAAAACATTTCTATCAACCACGTATTAAAATATAAATGTGATTCTGTCGGCGAAGGAATTATGTGCACCCAAGTTTGAAAGTTGTTTTCTAAGAAACTATACGTTTATAAAAAATCCAATCATAAAATTTTTTTCTTGTATAATTGTACGTAATAAAACATGATTTTTTTTAATTTTACTAAAAGTGTTAGTCATTGTTATCCTAAAAAAACAAGTACAACAAAAAAGTTCCGAAATTTTACCTAGTTTTCGCTGTAGGGCCTACATCAAATTTAAACCATTAATACTAAAAACAACCATAAATTAATCACTTTTATATTTTAAAACGGGATTGATATGAATGGTTCCTATAACTTTAATAGATTTTAGAATTTAATTTTTCAAGATGAAACGTTATTATCAATTCCCTGAAACAACGTTATCTTGGTTTCTAGAGATCGTAAAATTAATTACTTGGTCTCATTGTATTCCTTATGAAATGTAGTGTTACAATACGTTACATTTGTTTGCTTAAATGAAGGCATTGATTTTATTTTTATTGAAATCAATTTGAATTTATCAATTTAATTTTATTTTTAATTGGTTAAATCGATAGAAAATCCCTGATTTTACTTACACGTCAACCTAATGTACCGTAACTAAACATGTTATAAGGACTATAACGTAACCTCGTAATTAGTTTTACGACCTCTGTAAGGCAAGAAATCAATGTTTCAGATCATTGATAACAACTTTTTTTCTTGACAATTTTAAATTCTGAAGTTTATATAATTTACAGAAAACATTTCTATCGACCACGTATTAAAATTAAAATGTGATAAAATAACGGAGTTTTGAGTAATAATAGTGTAATTAATTTGATGTACAGTGGTAGAAGTTAAAATTCCGATACTTTTGTTGTTCCAAATAGGATAAAAGTTATTTAAAGTTGTAGTAATATTTAAAAATTCATATTTCATAACGTACGAGGAAAATAATGGTATGATTGGATTTTTCATAGGCCTCTTAGTTTCTTAAAAAACAACCGTCAAACTATGATGATTATAATTTCTGAGTTGACAGTAGTTGATATTGTTTCAGTAATTAGAGAACAATTTGCACCATGTGCGTTATTCGAAACGCTTACTATGCGTTTGTAAATTACAAAATTAAAAGCAAACTGAGTTAACTGTTTTCTATTTATAATACGCTTGAATATCTAAATAAAGCATAACCCTTCATTATATTATCAAATGTATAACTTTACTATACTGTAATAAAATTCCTCTTTGTTGTTCTGAGAGGTTTTTTTAAATAAAACACAGAATATGCAAACACTTACTTCAACTAGCTATGCTAATCTGATTGTTTACCTGTCTCAAAACATCCTAGAGGCCGATGAGAGAGGTGCAGGATCATCACAGAACACGACAATGTAACCAGCGCACGGGCAGACAAAGACTGAGGTTTCCGTCGAGTTCGGCCCGCCTCGGCATAGCTCGGGATGTCTCGGCTTAATTTGGAAAAAGTATTTCTAATTAATTGTATAAGTTGTATACGACAAGACAAAACTGGTACTGATATCGAAAGGAATGTCCACATCACCATTATTTGACTGGAAAGGGTTAATGAAGAACTCTACGGTAAATGTCGGTAAGGAACTAACAATGAGGTGTTGAATTTATAGAGAGTATTAAAATCTATTACAAAAGCTAAGTAAATGTAATCTTGTTTATAACATATATAATAATATGTTTTCTCTTTTATTCATCCCTTCTATTATTATTACTGGTATTCTTTTGTTATTGATATTGTAAAGTCAGATTAAAATCAGAGAAACAATACAAAAGACATTTATTGATCAAGAGAAAAAATATATTAGTACATAAAAAAGAGTTAAACTGAAAATTAAAAAAAATTGTTACAAACCAAAATACATTTAACTCATTTCCAATTCTATTCCATACCAAAAATAAAACAATAACACAAAATATATGTTTTGTGAAAATAATAGTTTCACTGAAAATCATTGGTCAGAAAAAAATAATTTTGTGCTGGATAATTGTAAGATTTCTTGAAAAACATTTTATTTACTTAAGGTTTAATAAATAATCTACAACTATTGCTTCTGGTATCATTCGGGTTGAACCTCTGTTGCCACTTCTAATATTAAAACAATCTTAATGTTTTGAAAACAAAAAGATGTTGAAAAAGTAAAATTCTTAAAAATGAGTACAAAGGAAATTATGAAAGATCTAATTGAATTTCATGAAAATTCTAATAAATCTATTCTGAATTGTTCTGATATTTTTAATATCTGTTGCACAAGACCCTCTCCAATAGATTATACCATACTGTAATCTTGATTGAATCAGTCCATAATACAAAGTTCGCAACAGGTGCATATCCCAAAAATTTCTCAGAAAATAAAACTTCCTATTATTTAATCTAGTTGTTTGTACAATATTAGCTATGTGCAATTTCCATGACATTTTCTCGTCTAATATTATACCTAAGTATTTAAAATTGGAAACTTTCTCTAATGGACTTCAGTTACAGGTAACGCTATCACATTGAAAATTATGATAGAAAATTGAATCCTGTAAGATAAAAGTTGATATATTTTGATTTATTTACGTTAACAGTCATTTTGTTAGTGAAACACCATGTTCGTAAAATATTCAAATCATTATTTATGTTTGTTTGGAGGTTTATTTAATTTTTATTGGAAAACATAAAAGCAATATCATCTGCAAAAGCACTTACTGAACTAGTAAAATGCTGCTCAAGTACCAATATATTTGCATGGGTAGGTGGGTGATTCAGTACCACTGTATGTGTATGGGTGGGTAGGTGGGTCAGTACCACCGTATGTGTATGGTGGGTAGGTGGGTCAGAACCACTGTGTGTATGGGTGGGTTGGTGGGTCAGTACCACTGTATGTGTATGGGTGGGTAGGTGGGTCAGTACCACTGTACATGTATGGGTGGGTAGGTGGGCCAGTACCACTGTATGTGTATGGGTGGGTAGGTGGGTCAGAACCACTGTATGTGTATGGGTTGGGTTGGTGGGTCAGTACCACTGTATGGTATGGGTGGGTAGGTGGGTCAGTACCACTGTATGTGTATGGGTGGGTAGGTGGGTCAGAACCACTGTATGTGTATGGGTGGGTAGGTGGGTCAGAACCACTGTATGTGTATGGGTGGGTTGGTGGGTCAGTACCACTGTATGTGTATGGGTGGGTAGGTGGGTCAGTACCACTGTATGTGTATGGGTGGTTAGGTGGGTCAGAACCACTGTATGTGTATGGGTGGGTAGGTGGGTCAGAACCACTGTATGTATATGGGTGGGTTGGTGGGTCAGTACCACTGTATGTGTATGGGTGGGTAGGTGGGTCAGTACCACTGTATGTGTATGGGTGGGTAGGTGGGTCAGTACCACTACCACTGTATGTGTATGGGTGGGTAGGTGGGTCAGAACCACTGTATGTATATGGGTGGGTTGGTGGGTCAGAACCACTGTATGTGTATGGGTGGGTAGGTGGGTCAGAACCACTGTATGTATATGGGTGGGTTGGTGGGTCAGTACCACTGTATGTGTATGGGTTGGGTTGGTGGGTCAGTACCACTGTATGTGTATGGGTGGGTAGGTGGGTCAGTACCACTACCACTGTATGTGTATGGGTGGGTAGGTGGGTCAGAACCACTGTATGTGTATGGGTGGGTAGGTGGGTCAGAACCACTGTATGTGTATGGGTGGGTAGGTGGGTCAGAACCACTGTATGTATATGGGTGGGTTGGTGGGTCAGTACCACTGTATGTGTATGGGTGGGTTGGTGGGTCAGTACCACTGTATGTGTATGGGTGGGTAGGTGGGTCAGTACCACTGTATGTGTATGGGTGGGTAGGTGGGTCAGTACCACTACCACTGTATGTGTATGGGTGGGTAGGTTGGTCAGTACCACTGTACATGTATGGGTGGGTAGGTGGGTCAGTACCACTACCACTGTATGTGTATGGGTGGGTAGGATTCCCTTTGTGAAAGCAGGTATTAGTTTATATATTTTAAGATGCCGATCATCAGTATAGGAGCAAATATGGATTTTGAATGAAAGTTATGATTGTAGATGAGCAAAGTTAGTTTTTGTTACAAACTAACGCTGACTATTCCTCAGAAAGTGTCTGCCTAATGACAATAATATTTATACTACAAACAATTTAACAGATAGTATTCATCTTGATCCATGCGGGACACCAGCTTTTATAATTAAAGGTTTACTCATTTCATTGGTAATATTTAGTCTTTGACTGCGCCCCACAAGAAAAATTTCAAGCCACTTCAAAGCCAACCCTCTAACACCGACATCATCCAATTTCTTCAACAATAATTAGGTATGGTCCACAAGATTAAAGGCTTTTTTAAAATCTATAAAAATAGTTGTCATTTTATTATTACTGTTTATACAATCATATGTTTTACTAACAAAAACATTAAGAGCATCTTCAGTAGATTTGTTTCGGTAAATCCAAATTGTGCTTTGCTTTGAAAATTAAATGACTTAAAATAATTTGTTAATATTTGTTTCATGTTTGACTATTTTTTTATAATTTTTGAGAAGACAGAAAGTAGAATAATTGGTCTTATATCATCAATCGCCAGAGAGTTCTGTTTTTATCATAAGGTCGGTTTTTAATTAAGTTGTAAATTTTTTTCGTTTTCTGATTCTATTTACATTAATATATTAATGTATATCTATGTATGTATTATAATATTAACATTAATCTAATCTGTGGACTTTTCTGAAGAACCTTATTTAGCTTATTATTGTAATGTGTTTCCGTTTTACATTGATTGTAATGTGTCATAGACACTGGTGTAACAACTGCTTACTTTATTAGATTTGTAAATAAGATCCCAACTAACACTGCATAGCTTTTCTTTTATGGCAGCATAATCATATTTAACAATAATGTTTTTGGAAGTATCGTTACAACATAGAGGTTGATAAACTGGTCGACCTAACAGAGAACGGCCCGTTAAACTGGAAGACCTAACAGAGAACGGCCCGTTAAACTGGTCGACCTAACAGAGAACGGCCCGTTAAACTGGTAGACCTAACAGAGAACGGCCCGTTAAACTGGTAGACCTAACAGAGAACGGCCCGTTAAACTGGTAGACCTAACAGAGAACGGCCCGTTAAACTGGTAGACCTAACAGAGAACGGCCCGTTAAACTGGTCGACCTAACAGAGAACGGCCCGTTAAACTGGTCGACCTAACAGAGAACGGCCCGTTAAACTGGTCGACCTAACAGAGAACGGCCCGTTAAACTGGTAGACCTAACAGAGAACGGCCCGTTAAACTGGTCGACCTAACAGAGAACGGCCCGTTAAACTGGTCGACCTAACAGAGAACGGCCCGTTAAACTGGTAGACCTAACAGAGAACGGCCCGTTAAACTGGTCGACCTAACAGAGAACGGCCCGTTAAACTGGTCGACCTAACAGAGAACGGCCCGTTAAACTGGTAGACCTAACAGAGAACGGCCCGTTAAACTGGTCGACCTAACAGAGAACGGCCCGTTAAACTGGTCGACCTAACAGAGAACGGCCCGTTAAACTGGTCGACCTAACAGAGAACGGCCCGTTAAACTGGTCGACCTAACAGAGAATGGCCCGTTAAACTGGTAGACCTAACAGAGAACGGCCCGTTAAACTGGTCGACCTAACAGAGAACGGCCCGTTAAACTGGTCGACCTAACAGAGAACGGCCCGTTAAACTGGTAGACCTAACAGAGAACGGCCCGTTAAACTGGTAGACCTAACAGAGAACGGCCCGTTAAACTGGTAGACCTAACAGAGAACGGCCCGTAAACTGGTAGACCTAACAGAGAACGGCCCGTTAAACTGGTAGACCTAACAGAGAACGGCCCGTTAAACTGGTAGACCTAACAGAGAACGGCCCGTAAACTGGTAGACCTAACAGAGAACGGCCCGTTAAACTGGTAGACCTAACAGAGAACGGCCCGTTAAACTGGTAGACCTAACAGAGAACGGCCCGTAAACTGGTAGACCTAACAGAGAACGGCCCGTTAAACCTAAGTAAACAAATGCACTTTCGAAATTATTAATATTTCTATATATTATAAACATATTGTCAACGCAAGTCGAACTAAATTGTGTAATTCTAGTTGGACTATTTACTAAGGATCTAAAACCACATTTACTTAATATATTGTTCTAATTTTAAATACAAGGAGAATTTTTAAGCTTGTACAAATTTATATCGCTAACATAAATTGCATTGTTTCATTAATGGTAATAAATGGCTCATTTCCTGTATAAACTCATTTTCAGAATACTTATGCAATATGTTAGACCAGTACTGATCCATTTTGAAACAATCAAGATTAAGAACTACACGAAACTTGGTAAAAGGAGGGTATATTGTACTGAAATCGAAAATATGAACTGAAGGCGATCGGAGGTCCGGAACAATATAGAAGGTGGACTTTTAGGGGTTGGACATGCTTTTTTACGATTTCCAGGGAAATTTGACGTCGTATTGAAAAAAGTTAAATATGAAAGTTGTGGATAATCTAATAATGTACAACTTTTGTCTGAAATGTTTTTTCATATAACCAACAAAATTTCAAAATAACCTCAAATTTTTTGAAAAAATAGGAAAACCAGGGTTTTCAGTTTTTAATATTTTTCTCTCGGAAAAATTGTTTTTTTTTATATTAAATTTGGGGGAAATATAGCTTTTTTTGTTCCTAATATGCAGTAATTCTTTCGTATAAACATACTTATTAAAAGAAGTTTTTTATATACAAAACCGAAAAACGTTGCCTAAACTTTTAACAGAAAAGTTTCAACTTAAAAAATCATTTTTTTAACTTGATACCAATAATTCTTTTTGTTGAATGTTTACCTTGAGACAGTGAAATAAAAAATGCATAGTTCTTTTGAAAAATTTTTCGGAAAATGCAAAAAAACTCATTTTTCGAGTTATAGCCCAAAATTTTTATTTATTTATATAAATTTTTATCTAAATTATTGAAAAACATATAATGTGAAATTGTGGGGGGTGAAAATTGTTTTTCACGATTTTCGGTGAAAGTTGACCTCGTATCGAAAAAAAAATTAAATAAAAAAGTTGTAGAAAATAAAAATATGTAAAACTTTTGTATTTTATATTTTTCGACAAAACCCTAAATTTTTCAACAAAATAGGAAAACCTGATTTTTCAGTTTTAAATTTTTTTCGCGTAAAAATTAATTGTTTTTAGTGCAATTCGGTCAAAATATGCCTTTTTATGTTCCAAATCCAAACATAGCAGCCAACCTAAATAAGATTTTTAACGGACTGTACACAATAGACGTAGGAGAAGCATGGTGGTGGATATTCACTGTCACACTTGCACTACCTCTCCTACACACCTAGAACCATGCCAGATCTATATATGCTATGTGAAAACAGATTATGGGAATTCCAAAGGTGTCTAAATGTGAGTTGACTCATAGGCTTTCAAATAACGAGTGGGGTAAAGAAGACGCAACGAGCGATGGATGGACGGTTTAAATAAACAAAAAACGACGACCCTTGTTAAAAGTAAATAAATTTGAATATCCTTCACCCAATCACATAAAGGAACGCCAAGATGATATATACCAACATTTGTTATATTTCGGTATAAAAATCACAGGTTAATTGGAACGTTTTTTAACCTTAATTGGTCAAATTTTAAAACCTGAAACCCGGAACCCTGATAACCTGAAACCCCAAAAACCTTAAATCCTACCCGGTTTTTATGTTTCTACGTTTTCAGATTGTCAGGTTCCCAGGTTATATAACTTGACCAGAAATATAACCAGATTTCTGAAGAGTTTACAAAATCCTATTTGCTTCTGTTCCTACACCCCTGAACACAAACACATAGAAGATGGAGTCAATCAGCATAACAAGTCATACACGCGCAAATGCCAGAATCATGAGCCGGTAAGTTCATTATACTACATCGTTCACACCGACGGAGACTACGGTCCACCTATAACGTATTTTGGTCATGTGGCAAAGGTCTGAAAACAGCATGTTCAGTGAGTAGAGGAAGATGCAGCAGCCTGATAACACAGAAACTTACAAACACGAGTACCCAAACAACTCGAAACTCGAGACAGCTAATATACATGAAGTTACTATAAAAGATGATACATCAACTCACGTTAGTTCAGTTGCTCTTCATGAAAACGATTTAAAACTCCAGAAAAATTTCCTATCAAATATGTGAAGTATAATGTTGGTGGGGTTTCGAGAAACATTGAGGATAGGTCTTCTAGTTTACAGTTTAACATTTCCACGAAATTCTTAGAGTTCGCCAATGCAGGTCCTTAGAAGAACTGATCGGTGTAACATATGTATATGTAGTGATAAAATGTGTACGGGTGTTGCATAGTATGCCAAGGCCCTACCTAATAATGAAATAAATGATTTATTCAGTCATTATAAACAAACATAAAACAAAATATCAACTCTGAATATCAACTGCCACAATCTCAAGTAACGTGGCAGTGCTACAACAATATTTACACAAAGAAAACGAGTCCAGCTTGTCCTTTCAACTGATAAGAGAGTCGCTCCTTGTGTCGTCTCATCTATTAAACTGGAAGTATAATTATGCAATTGTATATTATGACTAATTAACAAGTTTAAATGTTAAGCTATTACTTTATGAATTACTAGCTGAACCCGGCGGACGTTGTCTCGCCTTTCATTTTTCATTGACATACCAAAATAAAGCAATAAAAAGAATTATAGAAAAAACCATTATTTATTAAATGAGTGCAAGCCAATATTAGATTTTTTAGGAGGCATGTCATAAAAAGTAAACTGCAAAACAAAAAATTATTTATTTTTTATTTTCACGTTTCACCACATGTTTTAATTACCGATGAACAAAGGTTAACACCAAATACAGATCACCTGATCAAGTAAAAGTAGTGTGTGCTACACTCTCAAGGTGAAATGTAGAACTACAATAAATCAAAACATATACAGTACTGTTCTTGTGAGAACTTCAATCTGCTTATGGCATGTGAAACTATATTAAACCACACAGTCATATTTTTTTTGTAAACAATTCAGATTCTCCATTTGAATAACATGGGATCTTTAGGAGCCCATGGGGCGGGACCCTGTGGACGGATCTGCATCAAACTTCACAGAAACCATCTCGGGAGTATACAGGACAACATCCTAAAGTTTCATGGCGATCGGTTGGATGGTTTGGCAGCGCATAAACTTCAAACATATATATCTATATTTATAAAAGAGGATGTTTGTATATATATATATATATATATATATATATATATATATATACTAGCTGAACCCAGCGGACGTTGTCTAACCTTTCATTTTTCATTGGCATACCAAAATAAAGCAATAAAAAGAATTATAGAAAAAAACCATTATTTATTAAATGAGTGCAAGAGGGTAAACAATATTTTTGGTCTTCTTATTTGGTGTATAAATGTAAAGGTTTTTTGTAGTGTGTGCTACACTCTCAAGGTGAAATGTAGAACTACAATAAATCAAAACATATACAGTACTGTGAGAACTTCAATCTGCTTATGGCATGTGAAACTACATTAAACAACACAGTCATATGTTTTTTGTAAACAATTCAGATTCTCCATTTGAATAACATGGGATCATTAGGAGCCCATGGGGCGGGACCCTTTGGACGGATCTGCATCAAACTTCACAGAAACCATTTCGGGAGTATACAGGACAATATCCTAAAGTTTCATGGTGATCGGTTGGATGGTTTGGCAGCGCATAAACTTCAAACATATATATATATATATACAAACATCCTCTTTTATAAATATAGATACAAACATCTTCTTTTATAAATATAGATTAAAATGATAGTGACTTACATTTCTAAAATATTATTTACATAAAAATATTTTAAAAAATATATTTGGTAACGATGAATAACAAAGAAACTAATACATAAAACTAAACCTGATTTCATTTCTGTATTTAATAAGCAGTAAGTGTTCATATACATGATATACAAATAATATATATAAATTTAATAACATGATTTAACTTAATACATTATTTAGAAAAGTGATATCTTCATAACTGAAAAGCCATAGTTTTATTTTCTTTGAATAAAGCTTCACATTATTAATACTTTTAATGTCGGATGGTAAACTATTAAAATACTTTGGGCCTAAATAAATAAAGGAATGTCTAAAAAGCGATTTTTTACCTTAGGTAAACGAAAAGTGTTGCTATTAAAACTTCTAGTGTTATAAAACAAATTGTTTGTCTGAGTATTTCCACTCATAATAAAAAATAAACATAACACTTTAAACACAAATAGGCGCTGGAGGGGTAAAATATTTAGGCGGCAAAATAAAGGAAAATAACTTTCACGTTTTTTTCATTTTTAAAATTATTCTTAAAAAGTGATTCTGTATCACGCGTAGTTTTTTAATGCTATAATTATATGTCCCGCCACTGTATTCCATATTGAAGTCTAGAATCGATTAAGGCAAAATATAAGGATCTTAATAGCTTTTCATTACAAAAATTTTTCAAAAAATAGAATTTTCTTAACGATAATTTAAAGTTTGAGTGCAAATAGTTAATGTGTTTTTCCCATGAAAGCTTTACATCAAAGAAAATACCAAGATATTTAAAATGTTTTTCCTGGTCAATTACTAGACAGTCACAATTTTCTGTTATACAGTTTATCTCATGATATTTTAAGCTTGATAGAAAATTAAATCCTCTGAAATCAAAATTGACAAACTTAGTTTTTTTAACATTAACTTCCATTTTATTGATTGAACACCACTGTCTAAGTGTTCTTAAATCGCCTGTAAGAGCGTTCCAAATATTGTCAATAAGTTCAGGGTATGACGGAGTTAAGATAAACAAAGAAAGGTTAAAGATATAAATTATTTTAAAGTATATAATATAACTCACTGTACTTGTTAAAATATATTAGGCAAGTATTAGTCTCAAGCTATGTAGTTAACCATGCGAATTGAAACATCAATATATTGGCCAGTTTTACAAACCTTTACTTTATAAGTGCTTTACACCCAATTAGAACGTACCTTTTAAGTAAATTTACATAGTGAGATCAAAGGAAGAAAAGGTATAAGAAGAGCAACTGAATGTGAAATGAGATAAAAAAGAGAAAAGGTTTCCTATTAGAATACAAAGCTTCGAAAACAAATGCATGTGTACTTTAAGTAAAAAGAATGAGATAATTTGATAACCCAGAACATAATAATTCAATATTATTCATTATTAAGACACCGACCGTCAATATATGGGCAAATGAGTCAATGAGGGGCGAATGAGTGTGATGACTGTAAACGAACGAGTGTAGTCATTGTTACTAACTAGGGTCGACTGGTCCGCAGAAAGAGCTATTTCTTAACAGCCCACTATCTATGACAAATAAGCGACATACAGATTTACGTAGAATCCGAACCACGTAGTGTAGGTATGATTTCAGCTAATTGACAAGCCTGACACTGAGTTCTCTTCCTAAGTTGAAGACGAGGACTACTTATGTTGATCACGGGGTGCTACCCAAGTTCATCTCGATGGGCTACCCAAGATGATAATGTTTGGTTACCCAAATGTATCAAGTTAATCAGGAGGGGGCTGTCCAAGTTGATAGTGGAGGGGGTAGCCCAGCTTCCAAGTTAATTATGGTTCCAAGCCATCTTAATCACGGGGGGCTACCCAATTCGATTAAGGTGGCTAACCAAGTAGATCACGGGTGTTACCCAAGATGATCAAGGGTGTTACCCAAGATGATCAAGGTTGCTACCCATGATGATCAAGGATGTTACCAAAGTTGATAGTGGATGCTATCACATTTAATAATAGGGGATGTACCCCACTTTATCATGGATACTACCCAATTTCATCATGGTTCCTACTCATTTTAATCGAGGGGCTACCCGATATGATCAGGGGTGGTTTACCTTGGTTGATCACGGGGGTGAGCTGAACTTAATTAAAGGGGAATACCTACATTGATCAAGAGTTAATTAACCTACATTGGCTACCTAAGTTAATTACCAGGAGCTTTCCAAGTTAATCACATGCTACACAAGATTATTACGGGTGGTTACCATAGTGGATCACGTGGGACCATAAAAGATCATCATGGGGAGCTACCTAAATGGTTGACGGCCGGTTAACCTAATTGATCAGGGGGCTACCCAATATGATTATCCAAATTCATCACAGGGGGTTTCCAACATGATCACTGGAGCTACGCAAGTTGGTCGTGGGAATCTGCCAAAGTTTATCACAGGGGCTAACCAAGGTCACCATGGGGGTATGCCTAAGTTGATGACGGGATGCTACTAAAGTTAATCAAAGGAGCAGGTAAACGTAGAGGACAAGGCAATGAAACGAAATGAAAATTTCTTTATTAAAGGGGCGAAGTTAGGACTGTAAAGTCCTCTCTAACACTTAACCCCAAAATCAAAGATTTTAAGAATCCAGCTTATTATAATCATGCTAAAATTGGTGGATATATTACAAAAAATCACACTTTTTGACAAAAAACTCAACATTACCGACTTTTTGTGAGGTAAGTATAGTTTATAGAGCATAGAGGTATATAACCATTTCCAATATTATTACGGGTGTCTACCCAAGATGATCACTGGATTGGGCTTTTCCAAGTTGATCACAAGCTACAAGTTGACCAAGAGTGGTTACCAAAGTGGGATCACGAGGGAATCGGAAACCATCACGGGGGCCTAAGTGGTTGACGGTCGGCTACCCTACTTGATCATGGAGGCTAACTAAGTGGATCACGGGGGCTACCCAAGATGATACGGGTGATTACCCAAGTTGATCACAGGGGGCTCCCAATATGATCTCGGGGGGGGGGGGGGGTTTACCCATGATGATCATATGGTATTATCTAAGTTGTTGATGGGACTACCGAAGTTGATCATTAAGGCTAGTAAACAGAATGGTAAATGTAAATATTGTGTAAGATTTTAAGTTTCCAGCTTGTTTTAATCATGCTTAAATGGGGGTATATATATTCAAAAAAATCACAATTTAAAAAATAAAAACTCAACTTTATCAACTTTTGTGAGGAAACGATAGAATATACCACAGAAGTGTGTATGAAACCTTTTGTATAGAATTTAATTGTTAATTTGAATATTTCATTAGGTGTTTCCAAAACTAAATATTACAGACTCTGTAAAATAAAAACCACACTCAACTGTGCAAACAGGTTGTATACTGTACGAACGAACTACAGTATACACATGCAACAACATGTACACGCATGAGAGCACGGTAGATGCAAAAAAGCACCCATAGATACAGTATACACACTCAAGAACATGTGCACCTACACACGCATGTAAGCATGGTGGAGGCACAAACACACCCACACATACAGTATATACACTCAACAACATGTGCAAGTACTGTGCGCACGATGGAACGAACGGACGTACACACCCAAACATGCTTCCACTCTAAACACACACACAATAATTTACACAGTTTGATATTTTATGTTGGCCTTGAAAAAGGCAGTTTAGTTGCAGTTGTAAGTGGGTTTCAACATCCAAACACAATGGGTGAATATTTCATATACAAGAAGAGTACGCTCATTAGGAAACTATCCAAATAGATAAGATCTGTTCGTTGGTTTCACAACTTAACATAATGCGGGAATATTTTATATACAAGAAAAGTGCAAGCTCTTTAGGAAAGTCTAGATAGAATCGCTTTCAGAAGAGATTTCATCGTCATAGTCTACAGATGGGCAAAGTATATTTCGAGAAGTCTGAGGAGTTGGAGATTTCGGGAAGGTTATAGATGGAGGAGGGGTTTCAGGTGGCCCAAACATGTAACGGACCCCATAATAAGGCTAGCGCACTGCAACACTAACACCAAAAGCTACCTTTGCATGCATCGATAGGGATTTATGATTATTCACTATCAGTTATAAAATTAACAATGAATTCATGTAATTATGGCAACTACATTCAATTGTTTATGCAACTAAGGTATCCCATATAATGGGTCAGCCGTATATATTCTAAATGTCCACATATTATACTCAATGATTTTAAGGAGCTAACAGATTTCTTTGCCTAAAACTTAGTTGTGATAGACTTGTTTTAGTGATAATTTAAAGTGATAAAATGTTCAATTCAGACAAATTAAATGTTATGAGTTTTTTAGAAAGCAGCGCCAATTTAAAATTTTTTGGCATGAAGTCTAAAATCAGTACCTGATTGCAGTTAAAACTGTGGCTAATACCCTTTCTTATTGAATAAATGATAGTACCACATACTTATCAGACTATGGGCATTTTTTATGGATCATCAGTATTGGAAAACCCTGCACAAATGTTATGGTAAGGGTTGTTATATTTTATGAAATGTGAATTATAACCTTAAAAAAGATCTAGATCTCTATTTTTCCGAGATCATACAAGTATGTAATCTGTGTTAAAATATTATGAAACGCGATATTAGGAGGGCTTCATGGATAAAAAAAATCAGGCTGGAAGTATTGACCCTTTGCGAGCGTATGCCGATTATATATGTAAACACTTTTCTCCGAGCGAGTGGTGTGCGTACATATACATACACACACACTGTTTTTAACTCAACGAGTGTTTACCGGGAATACCTGTCTTATGAAATTTGAGTTAGTTTGACCCTGCCTCACAAGGTCACACGCAATTCATTATTAGTCATACTACACTCTCCACCCAATACCATTGCTGACACCCCCTTTCCTACCCTCATCTCTCTAAAACTTGTGTTATTGTTAGTCCTGTGTCCAATGCTTTGTCTTCTGCATTCTGTGTCGCACATTTTGTTTACTCAGACATGAGTTACTTCGGCTTATGATTTGTTTTATTTTATTTATATATTTTAGTTGTTTACTTTTACAAAACCTGCCAAGAAAAGCCTCACTTGCATCCAGAAATCTGATTTGAAGCATATCATACCAAAGAGAAATATGCTTGAATACACTTGTAATATCATGTTTAGTCGTTACCATGGGCGGATCCAGCCGGTTGTAAAGGGGGGGCTGCATACCATTCCGGGGGGTATGGAATACCCCCCTGCGCAAGGGGGGTCCCCCCCGGAAATGTTTTTTACATTTTTAATGCTTAAAAACGTCTATTTTATGCTATTTAAGAGCCTGAAAATGTTGTATAAAGCTAATGAATATACATATTTCATCGACATAACATAAAATTCAAGGTGTTGTAATCAAACACACACATTTAGACCTTATTTTGTTTAATGAAAAATATATGTACAGTGTAACTTTTTTCACATTCTTAATGCTTGAAAACATCAATTTTATACTACTTAAGACCATGAGAATCACCTGAAAACATCGTATAAAGCTAATGAACCTACATATTTCATCAACATAACAATAATTCAAGATATTTTAATCAATCACGCACATTTAGAACTTATTTTTTAGTGAAAAATATGTGTACAATGTAACATTTCAGAAAATTATTTTAATAAATATTATTTAATTCAGAAAATTCGATAGTTTTAAGAAATGTGTTAGTTTGTATCTTGCTAAAACTATTAAGAAAAATGTTTTTAGATAATAATAAAATAGATGGCTCACTTACTTTTGCCTGAGTTGTAATTTGTACTGATTTGCATAAACAAGAAATGTAACAAAACTAAGTTACAGCTTAAATAACAAAGTCCAACTTCCTTTTCTTCACTTTAGCAAACCTATCAACTACTTTGTTTGGGTCGACCTTATCCGCAATCCCTCTGTGGATGTTCAGCAGAGCTAGAGCTACAAGTCTGTCCTCTCTCATTGTTGTTCTCATCCAGTCCTTTAGTCTTCGAAGGGTTGAGAACGATCTCTCGGCAGTAGCGGTGCTAACCGGCAGGGTTGAAAAAATCTGTAGCAATTCATATACTGCAGGATACACTTCTTTATCACACTTGGTGAGAGTTTCAATGGCTGTATCAGGAATGTCTTCATTTTTGGATCTCGGTAACCATTTGTTTTGCCACAGGGCAACTTCATTGCTAAAAACAGCTGCATTAAGACATGAAATGTTCCCTACAGCAAACTGAAATTTCGTAAACAAAACCTTAGCTGATTCCTTCAGGTCTGTTGATGTCATTTTAACAACTGAAGTTGGCATCAGGATTGACAGTTCAAAAAACTTCATGATGTCATCGCGAAATCTATGAAGTTATAAGCTCTTTTACCTTTACGTTCATCATTACTATAAGTAGGGTTAAATTCTGTCTGAAAAAAAATTATAAAAATCCCAAAGGGGGGGCTGCAGCCCACAGGCGCCCCCCCCCCTAGATCCGCCCATGGTCGTTACATGATACAATCAAATTATATTAACGACTAATTAGTATTTTATTTCACACTTACCTAAAAAGTGATTTTAGTAGAACAAGCTAATGATGGGTAAAAACAATTTTCCTTAGAGCTAATGAGGTGTATACTCAAGTACTATTTTTGGAAAGATTTTTTTTTAATTATTTCGGTCAAATATTAGTTCATTTAGCATATAATAGTTAATTTTGAAGCATAATATTATATATTGGTAAAAAATTTAGTAGTGACCCATCCAAGTTTCATTTATGGTTATGTTAAGAATATAAATTAGCTTGCGAATGGTTAAAAAAGGTGGATATGTGTAAGACTACATAGAAAAACAAATAAAAAAATATAAGTACTGTAAGTGTAACAGATATATGAAAAATTTTCTACCTCAAATTTTATTGTAATTCATGTAAAGATGAAAATTGTTTGTTAGACGAATAAATAAAAGTCAGCCTATTAAAAAATGTTTACATGTAGTATTGTTTTATCCATTTAATATTGATCCTCGTCTTAATGCAAAAATCTTGATGTTTTATACTAATTAAAACAGACTTGATTGAATTAAATTAACACTTAGTACAATCGTTTATTTTATAAATCGTCAAAATATTTTTTTTCTAACCAACAGGCAGGATGAACAACAATTGATATACGGACAGAAGGAAATAGAATGGTGGTAGAGGATCACATCCCTTATCAAATTTAAGATATGACCGTTGTCTTCACACTTCCATTGGCTTGCACACTGCATAGCCAAAAACTTGAGGATATTCGTAGTTCTGCAAGATCTTAATTATTCAAATATTTTCAGCCCAAAGGATATGGGAAGCACTCAAAGTTCATTTTTCGACCATAAGAATAATATGGAAAGATTTAAATGAATCGAAAAGTAACAACTGTAAATAATGATTTCCAAAATGTGTTAACAGCTGTTGGAATGTAAACAATTGTATTGTAATATTGAGGAGTTTAGATATTTTGTTATGTTAAACCAGGGAAGGTTGTAAGCATCATTTTGTTCACATTCCATTGTAGGGCTCTGCTCTACTGGACTTAAATGTTTAAATTGTAATCTAATGCAGTTATTTTGTCGATTTAAGTAATCTTCAACTGTTAAAACAAAAACAAATGAAAACGCTTTAAATAGGCTAAAGTATTATCATTAAATGTTTAAACTAATAAATAGGTAGCAACGCAAGAAATGTGAGTGGAATATTGTACATAAATTTAATAGTATGATTTTCTTTATACAGTTAACCTACAATTATTTGTAGTCATAAGTCACAAGTTGAGGCAAAAGGCCAAGATATAACGAGCACAGTGAGTAAAAGGGTTGGTACATGAAGCGTGCAGCGGTGTCCCCTAGTAGAGTCCTATGCCATGTAGCACACCAAATTAAAGGACTGTAAATAGCAAACATTTTTATTTAAAGTTTATATCACATCTTTAGTGGTTTTTAAATTGCAGACGAAAACCCATTTTTACTATGAAAGTGGGATTTTGACATCAAACTATGTCATGCTTATCAAATTAATGGTTTCTAAAATAAAACATTTTGTATTTTAAGTTTTGCAATTAATTATTTATTAAGGTTTTAAAATAGCTAATGGAAAACTAATTGTTTGATTTTCCTTAGTTTTATCTTCATTTTGGTTATTCCTTGTTTTCAGATTTTCTTAAGTTCTGCCTTTAATTTACTGTGGGGGAACGCCACAATGTTGTTCGCTTACACTAAAAAAATGTCTACAACCAGTCCTGCTTAAAACATTTATTACCATAGTAACTGATTTGTTTGTAAATTTGCCTATATTTTCTATAACACTGGAGAGTTCTAGTAAGCACTAAAAGTACCCCAAAAAGATGCTTTTCAAAGTAAATAAAGAAAAGTATAAAAAGCCTATAACAAATATTTACACAATTATAACCTTTCTCATTATTAGAAATATGTAATTCTCCTTTTCTATTGCACTACACCTATATAATTTCACTATAAAACCGCACTACACATATAACAAATTGTTAAACACTTGTAGAACATTTTATAACATTATAATCACATTAAAACCAATAAATATGAGTATTACTTTAGTGTTTCAGAGACCGAAAATGACACTGCTTTGTATTTAGTTTCCATTCCACTTCATCTTCTTCCAGTTGTCATAGGAATAAACTAAATACACTATTCGATTCCAACTAAATTCACGATTCAATCAATCTATAATTCATGGCGGTTATGTGAAAAAGTTCACTATAGCAAATGATGTGGTCAACCAATGCAAAGTTGACGGAATTCAGCCAACAGTCGTTTTAGTGACACATTTTATAGGCAGAAATCAGCCAAAAACCGGTGTGATAAGTGTGCAATAGATAAAGTGCGGTAAGTGATAAAGCAACTTTAACAAAGACAGCATTTTATAGTCAATATTCTGCATCATCTCGACAGATATTTGTAATGGAAGAGTGCTCCTTACTCAGTCTAGATTATTTAAATTCAACCCAATACTTGTAACAGGCTCATTCTAGCTTTCATTCATTCATTCTAGCTATTGAGGAGCTTGATATAGCTAAACTAATGTTAAAAATATTCCATCTACTGAGGTTTTAAAAATGAACACATCACAATGTTGTGTTTGTCCCTGCACATTCTACATGTACTTTATTTTTGACAACACTGTTACTTATTAATCCTTATAATGATAGAGTCTCTCACCCATTCCATAGCCAAATTTACTCAAAAATGAAAGTTTACCAAAAAATGTATTTAAAATTAAATTTAAGAGATATCTTCCATGATTATTTATTTTCATTTACTTTACATAAAATTTACATTATATATGGAGAAAGATCTTTACTTAATAACTACAACACAAAAATGAATGACAAAAATGACCTTAATTGTATGTTTTGAGTTTACAGCGAACATTAGAAAGTTTTGATAACACATGTTTAGTTTGCAAAACATTAGAAAGATTTTGAGTTTGATACGAGATAACTAACAACAGCTCTGCTCAAATTAAGATATTTTAGGATTTCATTCACTTTTCAAATGTACAATTATCTTCTTCTTGAAAAAAAAAATTGAACTCCGAATTTCAACAAATAAATTAGAAAAATAAAAACAATAAATCTGCTTCCATTACTTTGTATGTCTTATATGTATGTAGATAAGTTCCCCCTTCCAATGTATGTTTAGTTTTAAGAGTAAAACGTTACTTTATCTATTTAAGCTCAAAATCAATAATTCTGTGGTATAAAACTAATCATACTAACATAGCATGTAAAGCCTCGTTCCATTATTACAAATTTGTCTCACAAGTCGCTGTATGGAAGTTGTCATGGAACATGTTGCAGGAAAAGCACCACTGGACAAATATTTTCCATGCTAATGCAGCCCTGAACATGTGTCGCTACAGACGTGGGATAGAAACAGTAGATCATGTTCATGGCACTTGTATCAATGGAAACGAGGCTTGAACAAACAATAGCTTTCAAACTTTACATACAACTTTAATTCAAATAGCTGATAAATAAACAGTCTGACAACTAAAGGCCAAAAATTGATACTCTGACGCTTCTGGAAATAAGTTAATTTATTGCATTCATCATTATCACAGTGTATTTTAGTGGGATAAAAGCAATATAAAAATACAAAAATTGTGGAAATTAGTAGAGTTTATTCATAAAACAAATATTATAAATGAACAAGACCCAGTGAATTTCCAAATATGAAATGTCAACTGCTTAGAGCTTGAGCTTCGTGCGCCTCCAGTGTCTCCTCTTGGCGTTATACCTGAAACAAACAATCGTGTTGTAAGTGACTGAAAACAGACCAAAAGAAAATACAATTATGAGTTTTGATTGGTGCACTATTAAAAAATTAATTTTTCTGAAATAGTTTCTCAATTAATTAGGATATTCGTTATGTAAAAGAGTAAGAAAACTTACAAACCAGTACAAATGTCATAACAATAAATTACTAACAAGTATAAGAAGGGGACCAAGGTGTGACTCCTGAGGGACGCCGGACAGAGCCTTAAAGGGTGATGAGAAGGACCCCTCGCACTTACCAATCAGCTAGCTGGTCAACCATTCGATAAGGTGCTGCTGATGCCATAGCCAGCAAGCTTTGCAACCTACAAGCCATGTTGAACTTTATCAAATGCTTTCGAGTAATCTAGATAAATGCAGTCCACCTGGTTAGAATTGACGAAAGCAGAGGTTACGTATTCATGAAATGATGAGATTCGTTATGTGGAGTGGCCTTGAAGGAAACCATGCTGACTGCTTGTTATATATTTCTTCAAATAATTGTAAAGATGGTCCAAAACCAAGGATTCATAAACTTTGGCCAATACAGATTGAATTGCAATTAGTCTGTAGTTTACTATACTGCCACATGATCACCAGACTTGAAGATCGGTACGACAAAACCCTGCTTTAAAACGGATGAAAAGATACCCGAACACAGCAGTGCATTGAAAAAATTACAGCAAGAACAGGGGAGCAGAGTTTCAAGACAACTGGAGGTATGCCATCCGGTCCAGCACTTTTGGTTGGGTCGAGGTCATCAAGCTTCTTTTGAACTTGGGTAGTACAGATCACAATCGATGAAAGCGAGTCGCCTTTGGTAAATTGAAGAAAACTGAAACACAAAAAACTGAAGAAAAGTGTTCGGCAAACAAATTGCACTTGTTGACAGCACACACTGAAGCAAACATGAAATTCAAATCAGAGTGACCACCCCATCAAGTGCCAGTAAACACTGTCCATCCACTGGCCTAATTAAAAGAAAGAGTTAAAGTTAAAGATTGTCTTATTTTACCAGGCGAAGTTAGGGCTAAGGAGCCCTCTCTAACACTTAACCTGGGGACCAACGGCTTTACGTGACTTCCGAACCACGGGAGCGGCAGGGCAAAATCTATTAATGGTCACATCGGGAATCGAACCCGGACCGGCAGCATGGCAAGCCAGCGCCTTACGCCGCTCTATCTACGGCCGCTCCTATCTACGCGTTGTTAATTCACAGGATTAACATCATAGACTTCTAAAAATAGAGAAGAAAAAAAGATCTTTTGTATAAATCAAATGCTTCACACATTACTAGTATTATGTTTGGTTGTCCGAAGTATTTGATCCCTGAGGAGTCTTTATTGAAATATATTTGCCAGTAAAGTACAGGCCTATGATGCAGCCTAGATGGCTCATGCTAGTTTATAAGTTAATTAAGGGTAAGCCAGGTATTTAATTATATAAGCCATAACAGAGGCGTAGTCCATTTTTTGGTTGAAATTTTTTTTCTTAGTATATAAGTAGATAAGTAACAAAGAAACAAGAATATGATTGTTACGTTCTGTAAGGATAGGGATAGGTTGGGTATTGATAGGTTGGATTAGGTTTAGTTGGATTTGTTTAGGTTATTACGTACTGTTCAGGTTGATAGGTTTGTATTGGTTGTTAAGGTTATGTTGGGTTTGCTTATGTTTATTAGGTCTGGTAAAATAATATTAGAAAAATAATAATATATTTTCTTTAAAAATAAAATAATACATAAAAGTTTGGTTGGATATGTTTAGGTTGTGTTAGATTTGATTATATTATACTTTGGTTTTTTAGGCTTAGGTTGTATATGTTAAGTTAGGTTCGGTTACATTAACCTACCTCACCTTACAAGTTGAGTATTATAGTTAACAATACTCAACTTAGTCTTATTTTAGCAAAATATAATCTTACTGAAACGGGCACTATTCCAGCGTCAACATGCTTAATAATAAATAGTTCTATTGCAAATACTTTGTCACATTCCATATTAACCCTTTGGACCACAGGTGCCGATTTATCGTCTGTGAATTATTCTGTCTAAAAACCCCAGGGCGCCAATAATCGCCGGTAAAAAAACTGTCAAAAAACCACTGCCGACATATCGCTGGTGGGATTTAAGAGGTCGTAAATTTGCTTATTTAACTCACAATTTGCTTATTTTCATAATAGGGGTGGTATTATGTTGTATACTTCATTGTCACACTGTCAAAATTTAAACTGCTGTCAATATTAGTATGATGGCTGTGGCCATGGCATCAACAACGTAAACAAACAACAACGCACTAGCTGTAACTTTCACTCTATCACTGTTTGGTTATTTCGTAGTATATAAATATTATTATATCAGTGTATATACTGTATTGTGTAACATATTTAGTGGTTATAGTAATTAGTTTTTGTTATATTTTGTACATAATGGGTGATTCAAACATTAGAGATCATCCAATTGAAGTCGATAGACAGTTAGACAACGATCTTCTCAATGACGAGCTTTCAAATTGTTCGGATTTATTTGGTGATAATACAGATGACACCTCGACATTTTATCCCTACTCTGATCATAAGAGAAATGTGTATAGTATCAGAGATGACCTTACACAGCCCTCGACTTCAACTCAAGACGATTCTAGGCCTATTCTAGCAATCCCGTCTGCACCTAAACAATCACGTCTTCAGGACAAATTTCGTCGTAGACAGATAATTAGTGACAGTTCGATATCTGGATCAGATGATGAAGAATTAGACAACGAAATTTGGCAAATGATTAATGAGGTAGAAAATCAAAATATTACTCATGCGTTTGATTAGAGTGAGATTCCTGGACCTTCCAGATGTGTACCTAACCTAACCAATCCGATTAATTATTTTACATGTATAAGCTGGTTCACGTGTTAGGGCTACTAGTTTAATAAAATGAAAAATAACTATAATTATTCATTTTATAAAAGGGTACTTAATTATAGTTATTATTCATTTTATTGATTAATTATTTTACCTTTTCTTTATTCAGAGCTTACTAAACAAGATTGTAATAGAGACAAATCGTTATGCCAACCAAACAATTCCATCAAATATTACCAATGCTTCTTCAAACAATTACTTGAGAAATTGGGTACCAGTAACGTTGATTGAAATGAAAGCCTTCATTAGTATTATCCTGAATATTGGACTTATTAGAAAGCCATCAATAAAGTCATACTGGAGCACTAGCCAGTCTCAGGCTTTACTTAGCTTTTTTCATGTTGTGAACAACGATGGCCAACCAAACTGGGTGATCCCGAGTATGATGCAACACAAACATTTCCACCTATTCTTGATCACTGCAATAAATTAAACAGTTTTACACTGGCCACCAGCAGATTTCTGTAGATAAATCATTGATTGGCACAAGAAGTTAAACCCAACTTATGCAATACATGCCCAAATAAGCATCACCACCGTTGGTGGGTTAAACTTTGGGTTTCAGTAATTACTGTTTGAGTAAGATTTGTTACAAGAGAAAAAAAAATGAACAGGTCAAGGAAGAAATATAAACAACATGGGCTTGGTACACTGTTGTAAAAAAATTAATGGTAGCATGCAATTACATACATATAGGCTACCATGTATTTTACGACAATTTTTCACAAGTGTGAGTTTAATAAAAGATTTATATGAGACTAAGACATTCTTCACTGGTACTGGAGAAGAAAAAAACTTGCTCCTGGATGTTCACAAACTCTGTGGGAGAAAAAAGCCAAAAGAAACCAGTGATTTTTCTAACATCCAAAGCTCATACAACATTATGAAAACACAAAAAAGGAGACATGGCAGGACCGCATCAGAAAAAAAAAATGCAGCTATTTTTTAATACAATACATATATGTGCGGTATAGACGGCAATGATATGATCTTGTATTCTTATCTTTATGAACGCTAAACTGTAAAATATTGGATAAAGGTTGCGTTCAACTTTTTTTACGAATGGTTCTAAACAGTTTCGTTGTTTATAAAGAAAAATGATACAATTAGGGAATAAGCCACTGTCAAGATACATATACTTCTGTTGCTGTGATAGAATCTATTACAGACGAATGGCTTATTTCTAGTCAAGCTGACTATGGGTGTGCTGGTGACAACAATGGACCAGGTAAAATAATTTTTGAACTTGAAAAACTGGAGGGGAGGAAGGAGAACACATGTTTTGTGTGCACCAAGAGAGGACCTGACTACATGAAAAAGGGTAGAAAAAGAACAATTTGCAGTGGGTGCAAGGAAGGATGCCACCCCCAATGTTTGGCAAAGCATCTTTTTCAAAGTAGTAGACTGTATAAAAAAAGGACAGTGTATACAGTACTCATGATTATTCGATACGGGAAAAACTTGGATAACATTGAGATGTTGCACTGATATGTGTTTAGTACATTGACTAAAAACTAATACAGTACTGTATATAAAATAGAAAACATTTATCTTATTAATACTACTATTTGAAAAAGTATTTGATTGATTTTTATGTAAGCCTCACGTCTCTTTTTGAGACGGCGATGTTACGCCAACTTTGAAAATGGAGGATATCCACCGGCGTTGATTCCTCTTGCTGCTCGACATATGTGCGAGAGCTGCCTCAAGCCTTCAACCCATCAGAATGAGAAATCTTTTAGTGATCTCATGTCGTCGTCTTCTTCTTCATGTTGTTGTCGTTTACTACCAGATCGGCAATTGCGTCGTCTGTCAATTCCATTTCTTCATCTCCATTCATCCATTCGATGACGTCTTGGTTTCTAATAGGTTGTTCAATTGGTAATTGATTGGTTAGGTTGGCTAAATCCATTTCAGAATCATCAGTTTCTTTTTGCAGATTCTTTGTTTTTTTTTTTTTCTATTTGGAATAAATGTTTCCATGACTTCTGAATAGTGGGTACTTTTAAGTCATCCCATGCAACTGAAATCCAATTGGAAACATCCTTTAACTATGATCTTCTTCAATGCTTCCATTATAGTCAGCACTTCATCCAACCTGGCTAGCAGTACCTGAAGAAGTCCCCGCCAATAATTCCTCTTCATTGCCTCTAAAACACATTGGTCTAGGGCGGCGGTTCCCAAACGTTTTCTTTCCGCAACCTATTTTAGCCCACACGTTTTAGCCCCGAGCCCCTAAAATATAACTTGCTACATGGTGATCAGTGAGGGGCTGCGAGAGCACAGCTGGCTGTGACGGGGGGAGAGTTGTTCAAAAAAAAAGATGATGGGGCTAGCTATGACAGTGGTAAAGGGGTGGGGAGCATCCTTCGACTTCTCATGATGATCATAAACAGAAGAGGGGAAAGGTGAGAAAGTATAGTGACAGTTATATTAAGTATGGATTTACGGTGCTCAGAAACCAGCCACAGTGTGTTATATGCAGCGAGTTATCGGCCGAGATTATGAAACGTTCCATTTAGAAAGTAAACATCCCAGCTTTGGAGATAAGCCAGTAATTTTTTTCAAGTTACGTTAACTACTTTAGATTATTAGAAAAATTCAGTAGTTCAGTTAATTGGAAATAATTGAGCAAAAGTGCTTTGTATCAAGTATCAAGTGCTCTAACGTTGTATCAAGTGGCTTTACAAATAGCAATGAAAGGTAAAACACACAGGATTGCTAAAGAGCTCATTCTACCTGCTGCTCAGGATACGGTTTCAACTATGATCACCCCCGATGAAGCTAAGAAGCTTTCTACCGTCTCTCTGTGGAACAATTCGGTGGGGAGGTGCATAATCGAGATGGCCCAAAAAAATAAAGGATCAGTTGAAAACAAGTTGCAGAAAAGTGAGGAGTTTAATAATAATAATAATCCTTTAATGCATAAAAACAATATACATTGCATTGCATACATCATGATTAAAAATGGAAACTTAACAAATATAAAATAGAAATGAAATACCTTGCATCATTTACTCCTACATTCAATCATACAATCAGGAAAAAACTTTCACTCAGCTCATTCATCCTCATCAGATACGGCTTGTTGTACAATTTTAAACTTTAATTATCTCACCGCCTTGTGAGAAACTCATCGACAGAGTAAAACACACCAGACACCAAAAGGTATTTTAGACAAACTTTAAATTGATTAAAATCTTTAGTATTTTTAATTTCTTCAGGAAGCCAGTTAATTAGTCTGACACCAACTTGCTTTGGAAGCTTTGCGTGCGCTGTTGTTTTGTGTCGTTGTAGACAATAGTTGTCCCTGCCTCTTGTCTCGTAAATGTGGAGTTTGTTGCTCTGCACCAAAGTACACCTTGAAATGTAGTACAAGACTACCTCAAGAATAAAGAGACAGGGTAAAGTCAGCTCCCTGAAGGAATCTCTACACGACTCTCTATAATCTAACTTTGAAATGATTTTTATACTTTGCTTATGAAGTCTAAAGACTCTCAACAATTGTTATTGAGAGCAACTGCCCCATAGACGAATTCTATAGGAACGGTGTGGGAAAATAAGGCCAAAGTAAACCATTCTTTAAACTTCAAAAGAACAAGTTCTAGACAGATTACACAGTGCATGGATTCCTGATATGACTCTAGAGCAGACTCTGGGATTCCTCATGATCATTCCGTGTCAAACCTTGGTCAAAGTGTATTCCCAAGAATTTTGTGGAGTCTGTAACTTCGAGGCGAACAACGTCCACAAATACACAAGGTTTCACTGAATTTTCACGTTGATTAAGGGAGAATTTGAGGAAGTTTGATTTTGATTTGTTTGTTTTTAAATTGATGTTTGTAAAGAACTGAATACAGGAGTTCAGTTCTACAAATGAGTTTAGTTCCAAGTCGTTAAACGTTTTTGAAGATATGTAGAGACTCGTGTCGTCGGCATGCTGAATCACATGTCCATTCAAGTTGAGGAGTCTACGGGCATGTCGAGTTTGGTGCAGTTTATGTGCTTTGTTCGCTTTTAGAATGACAGTAATAAGGAAGAAAACATTTTATTTTTCAAATATTTAATTTGCCTGATCACGCAATAGGTGAGGCAATGTTTGAAATGTTCTTGCCTGCAACCGATTCGATTCAAATTGACTTTCAAAAGTTTATTTCAATCTGCAGTGATAGTGCCAAAGAAATGACTGGGAAAGAAAGCGGTTTCATGAGACAGATGAAAAATGTAATGCCTAATGCCACTTCAGTTCGTAGTCATCAGAAAGACTTTGGCCTCGACGCAGAATGGCACTTCTTTGGATCTTCCCATGGAAAAAATGCATGTGATGGTGTTGGTGGAACCACCAATCGAGAAGTAGCTAAAGCAAGCTTACAGAGACCCCTGAACAATCAAATAATGACCGTTGATGATATGTTTTTATTTTGTAATGAGAAATTGAAGAACATCAGGTTTTTTTTGATTAAATCAGATGAAATAGTCAAAATTTCAGAAACTTTGAGAAGCCGATTTGGTTGCTGCAAAAGAATAGTTGGAACTAGGGGCTATCACAAGTACATTCCCTTATCAGAAGGTATTTGCAGGCGCTATTTCACTTCTGAATCCTTGGTTTATCAAGATCACCCTGTTTCAAGCAGTGTTCCCCTTTCAATTGAAAGAAATGACTCAATCGCTTTTGTCTATGACAATGAGTGGTGGATAGGTGAGGTGATGGACATAAGTAATGATAATGATGATGTGCTAGTTCATTTCTATCACCCATCTGGACCACGCACATCATTCAAGAAGTCTCAAGATGACACAGTGTGGGTGCCAATCAGCAATGTTTTAAGGAAATTGACTAATTTAGAACTTACAACAGTTACTGGCCGTTCACACATCATTTCAAAGGAACTATCAGAAGAAATATCAATGCTGTTGGTTTATCATGTATCATCAAAGTAACTCTTATAATTGTAAGTACTGTATGAAAATCAAAGTAATTCTTGTAAATAAATATGTACATATTTAATTTTATTTTTATTATTTGTTCTTTCAATGTGATTCGGCTTACAAGGAGTTATATAGGTATTATTAATCAATTGTAATAAATCATATTAGTTTTCAATAACTGGCTAGCTTCTTATTATTTATAGCCTACAAGGGTAATATTAATCACAAGTCATGAAAACTGAAAAATAATTATAGATAGAACTTTAGTTGGGCCAATCGTTCGTGATTGTTTAAAGTTAAGCAATTACCACCACACAGTCAATTAAAAAGTCAATACCACTGTACGTTTATGGGTGGGCGGGTGGGTCAATACCACTGTACGTGTATGGGTGAGCGGGTGGGTCAATACCGCTGTACGTGTATGGGTGGGTGGGTAGGTCAATACTACTATACGTGTATTGGTGGGCGGGTGGGTCAATACCACTGTACGCACACCTAACCACTATACGTGAATGGGCGGGTGAATATCATTGTGTGTGTATGGATGGGTGGGTGGGTGAACACCACTGTACGTGAATGGGCGGGTGGGTGGGTGAATATCATAGTACGTGAATGGGCGGGTGGGTGGGTGAATATCATAGTACGTGTATTCATTATATATATGAATATATATACCGGGTGTAACAAAACTCTCTACACAAACTTTAGGATATTGTTCCTAGGTGAAATGAAACAAAAAACATAATACAACAAATGGTCTATCTCATTCCGTTTACTGTCTATATATCAATATGTGTTTTTTACTATTTAAAATGTTTAAAACCAAATTACAAAGAAACTAATAGTTTTACGAAAAAATACCACGATAGATAATTGTTAGTGCTTTTAATAAGAATTAAAACGACACCTTATTTTTTTAATGAAACAATAAACAACAAAACTACAACGATTTTTTTGTAAAACTGTACAGCCTCACTTGCACGTGTGGAATAACTTGAGGCTGCTGGACATAACTTTGAGCATTTACTGTAATGTGGGATTTATTAAGTTAAAAAATGTAATCCTTTTATTAATAGTTGAATAATAAATACTCATTTTTATAATCTGTCAAAATATAGTTTTATTTTAAATATTTAAAAAGTACTAGGCTACATTTATAGTGTTACTACGTTATTATAAGCCGACAGCCCATTAATAATGAATTCCATTGTTGCTCTATGGGTCCATTCTAAACTTTAGTGTCATACAACTATCGTAGTAAATGTGTTACTCATTATTTGATTTTCACAAATAAGGCGTTGTTTTAATCCTTATTAAAAGCACCATCAATTACCTATCTTGGTATTTTTTCATAAAACCACTCGATTTTTTTTGTCCCACACGTGCAAGTGAGGCTGTACAGTTTTACAAAAAAATCGTTGTAGTTTTGTTGTTTATTGTTTCATTTTAAAAAATAAGGTGTCGTTTTAATTCTTATTAAAAGCACTAACAATTATCTATCTTGGTATTTTTTTGTAAAACGATTGGTTTCTTTGTAATTTGGTTTTAAACATTTTAAATAGTAAAAAACACATATTGATATACAGACAGTAAACGTAATGAGATAGACCATTTGTTGTATTATGTTTTTTGCTTCATTTCACCCAAGGAACAATATCCTAAAGTTTGTGTAGAGAGTTTTGTTACACCCGGTATGTATATATATATATATATATATATATATATATATATATATATATATATATAGGATTTATTTATAAGGTCACTATTAAAAAATGTAGAAACATAAACAATGTACTCAAATAAAGTGCAAAATCAAACATTTTGTAGCAATTATAGAGCAAACAAAATCAGCAAAAATCTCGCTTTTACCGAATTTTTAGTCATTTTAAAAAATTTGTAACTTTTTACCCAGTACAATATACAAGAATGTTTTTTATTTCCTAGGTACATCATGAGATCTTCCTTTTATTTAAATTTTAGTTTTATATCACCAACCCCATCAGAGTTATTAATAGCCAAAATTGCTAATTTTTCAAAAAATTCACTTTTGAAAAATTTATAAAAACTGTAGGGTTAGTATATAACAGTTCATATTATTTATGGTAATACTACGAACATATATCTTCAAAGAAAAAAAATAATCACATTGCATTTCACTACCCTTGTCTTTGAAAAAAATACAAAAGTGACATTTTGTCGATTGCGTTATTGTATTTTGTCTTAGGATTTTCAAAAAGAAATAACTAGAGATAGGTAAATAAGCTACTGGACCTTTATTTTACATTTTTAGTTTATAAACAAAATGGTTTTTGTTTCATTCTTCTAAGACAAATACTTAATCAGTTACGGCCATTCTTGTAAACCCTTACATTAGCGAAAATGGGTGCACACAGCAAATCCAAAATGGCCGCCAAAGGTGAACCACCAAAGAAAAAAAATTCTTTTTGATGGTTTTAAAGTCTTGAGATATGAGAGAAAAAACCTGGCAAGTTTCATCAAATTTAAAAATAGTCAAGCAACAGTTCACTGGATCACTTCAAATGGAATGACCCTTCGTTGTTTTCTTCATCGCCAGGCATTAGCTACCAAGGCTAAGGTCATAATGCAGACTGAGCTAAAATAATGTTGAACAAAACTGTTAAGTTGGTTAATTTTGTAAAAAACCAGTCATTACAGTGTCGACTGTTATCACAGTCATGCGAAAAAATTGAGGAACAGTACAAATGCCTCTTACTTCACACAAAGGCAAGGTGGCTGTCACGAGAGAAATTGTTTTCTAGAGTGTTCGCTTTGTGCTCTGAGCTTAAGAAATTTTCAAGCTGAAATGTCTTAAGACGATGAAGATTATCTCGACATTGACAACCTGTCCAAATTGATTACTACTCACTTGCAAGGTCTACAAGAGCAGATCCTTAGCTACAGAGGATCAACACACCGGTTGGAACTGGGTACTTAGCCCCTTCAATGAGAAACCCATTGATTCTTGACACTCATCGAGTTATCCTGTGGCAGACTTTACAACTGTTCTTCAGCATCCAAGATGTTGACAAGTTCTGGCTAAAAAGAGCTGAGTATCCAAGCTTAACATCAGCGGCACTGAGAATCATCATGCCCTTCTACATTGGTCAACATTAAAACCAGGAAAGGAATCAACTGGACATAGAAGACGACCTTATTGTATGTGTATCTAAAACTATGCCAAATTTGAAGAAACTTGTTGACAAAAAAAAACGGGCCTACGTTTCCCACTAAAAGTGTTTTTTCCTTGAAAATGTATTAACAATAAGATATAAAAGTTGTTAAATTAATCTGTTTTGTTTTGTCAAAATATGTAAAATATATTGATATCTTGTAAATGTACAGTCATTTAATTAAAACTCCTGATGGCCGCCAAGTTTAAATACATAGCTCACCATCATTTGTATACATCTCACGGCCCCATTCCGAATGACCCCAAGTTTGGGAACCACTGGTCTAGGGGTTGGAGGAGGAACGTCACAGTGGGTGGAAGGAAAACACCATGTATGTTAACGCTAACCTGGTATTTATAAAGAACTATAGTTTTAATATACCAACCTCATCAATATTGTATGCCTATGATACAACAGGATGTCCAGTAAACCTCCTTAACACGTTGACTGCGGACTACTTCTTTATACGTAGTGGTGGCGCTGCTCGCGTAGCGGACTACTTCTAAAGAAGTACCCCTCCCGCTTCAACGATATTGGTTCAGGGTGAGGCTAGCCATTGCCCGGGAACCTTGTGCCACTCACCGCTTGTTGTGCCGTTCTTTGTGTGCATTTTGGTGCCGACAATTTAGAAATAGTCCACTAAGCGCGCAGCGCCACCACTACGTATAAAGAAGTAGTCCGCAGTCAATGTGTTTAACAAATTCCCTGACTTTTCCCTAACCGATCCGTGATTTCATACAGAATTTCCCTGACCCCAAATCTACATAGTTACATACACGTCTATTTAACTTAATAGTAATATTATGTACTATAATGTACATACAATATGTTATTTACAGTCGTTTACAATTAATAATTACCGAAATATTAATATTTCACAAATATATTTTTATTGAGAACCGTAATACAGTAATTAAATTCAAAACTAATAACTACAATAATTATTTTTTTTTAACTATTTTATACAAGTACAGGTAGAATTAAAAAGATATTTATAATTAGCCTTAAATAAAAAACAAACATACCTTTTATTCTATTGTTAAATTATGACAATTTTCAATGCCTTAAAAAACGGCGCTACATTATAATTTCCCCCAAACTAGCATAAATTTTAGGTCTATGACTTATCTAACAAGTACTAATCAGACAATTATTTCAATAAGTTTTAACCCTTACCCAGCGGCTTGCGCCTTTTTAGACGCAGCGTGTATAGGTTCTATACCGCGGCTAGCGCTTTAAAACGCAATTTGCATATTTATCCCCTAAAATTATTTGTGACCTACTTTTTGCCATTTCAACTACTGCGTTATGTTGCGCCAACGTTATTCAATACATTGATGCGTAAAAACAAGGGTTTTGTGTGTTATTGACTCGTTGGCTTTGATGAATGCCGCCACATACCTGGTTGGGAGGGGTCGCCTACAGCGGCTAGCGCCTGGAGACGCGCCATTGTTTAGTCTACCGTCTGCCTCGCTCACTGCCGCCCGCGCTATTGTGTCTTCACTGTTTGACTTGTTCGTGTTTTACTTATTGTATATATTTTGTTTTCAATATTTTTTTATAGTTTATCAGTATATGTGTGTGTTTATTTAGTGTGTAAGTGTGTGTAATAGCTTAGTTTGTAAGATGGCAAATCCTGATGATCCAGAGTTTGATGAATTATGTATAATAAATAATATGTAAATAAAATAAATAAAAATGTAATATGTGGTTTTTATTTGTTGTTATTAGCCCATATAAACAAAACTAAAATAACATTAAAAATAAAAATGTATATTTTTTTTTTAAATGAGCAATAGCTAGTAATTTAGTTTAGCGCTTTAAGGGTTAAACTGTTAGGGATATTAAACTAGTTGTTGAGGTCAAACAAGCATAACCAAAGTATTTAGTAGCTTTTTCATAATTTAGAATATTAAATAGCATTTAAACTTAACATTTAGTACTGAACACAATAAAGGATTTTTTTGTAGCACACCCAAGTATACAGGCCTAGTGACTATTACAAATCACAACTCACTGTGTTCTTGTTAAGATTTTCCAGGTTTTTTTCAAATTCCCAGATTTTTCCCTGACTTTTCCAGGTCGTTTAAAATTCCCTGACTTTTCCACGTTTTCCCTATTTTCCCTGTTGCTGGACACCCTGTACAACCTTAATTTGCTCGGAATTAAGTTTGTATGACAAGTTAATTTTCTCCTCACCGAAAGCTTGGAATTTGCAAAATTTTGGTATTCCGTCAATAACCTGGTAATAAATCATGACGGAACTTATTATCTTCTCGTTAATAAACACTTGGAGGATGATAATGAATCTTTCTTCAAACCAGTTAAACTTCTGGGCATAATCTTGGACAGTACATTTTGTTGGGATATGCAAACAGAACACACATGTAAAAATTGGCCAGAGTTATTTATCTTCTTAGAAAATAGAAATATTGCGTCAATCCAAACACACTTTTACTGGCCTACTATGTTTTTTTCACATCCATTTATGCTATGGGATCCGACTTTCCGACTATGGGATTTATGCTATGGCAATTCCGGTTTTGCCTCTACGGTTTTTTGTGGCAGAAAAAGGCGGTGAAACTTTTTTAACTTCACATGAGTCTTGTAGAGGTTTTCTTTTTTTTTAACATAATGACACTAACTGGTATTTACATTTGTGTAACTTGATTTCTGTTCGAAATAACCTTAGTAAATTTAATAGCAACACCCATATACATAATACCAGGAGTAAAGATGAATTAACCATTCCTAATGTTAGATTGGGTAAGTCGTAATTACCAACACGTAAAATTATTTAACAAGTTAACTGCAAACATAAGAGCTTTGCCTCTAAATATATTTAAGATTTAAGTGTCAAAATGGCTTAATTCTAAATCTTTTTACATATTAGAAGAATAAATGCTCTGTTCATTGGATGACATAGTTCCCTGATTAATTATTGTTTTAAGTTTTTTTTAGTATTGTATTTAATGTGATGCCTATTGTAATTGTAAATTACTTAATGGAAAATAAAAGAATTTGAATTTAACCAGGTCACTCGCATCTAGATGCGATCATGCATTGTCCAACAACAACAAAGCTTTCTTGGGCAGGTTTTTCTTTTTTAAGAAGGTCTCAACAACTGGAATAAATCCGGTAAAACACCAGTTTTAAAAAATGTTATAGTCCATCTATGCAATGCGTTGGTTTTGATAGATCGTAAGAAGGCAACATAACTTACTTGGATATTTTTTCATGCCGTTGGGTGTTTTAAAATTTGTATTAAAAGAGGCCTTAATTTTGAGGAACCAGAGGCATTGGTGCAGTTCATGATTGTAACTCGCTCTTTGCTCTTTTTGTAAACCTGGGGAAGTTACGGGGTAAACTTTCAACTCGTTTACCACTTAGCTGCCCTCTCAACAACTTTACTAACCACAATATATTAATTAAATTCAGAAATGTAATTTTAAGCACACTTCATCCTAGCAGATGGTGTTTTTTGATGAAAGCATTTTAAAATTAAGGCCCGTTTCGTTATAGTTAAATATTATGTCTTATGTCAGTCCATTCGTTAACACGTTCCCTGCGGATGACGCCAAGTGGCGTCATAGCAGATGTTCGAGGAATGTGGGTGACTCCTAGTGGCGTCATTCGCGCGCATCTATTCCCCCTCCATTTTTGCAAGTAAAAGATTGTCGAAACCCGTTTTGACTGATTGTATCTTGTGTGTCATAAGTTTAGTTGTACGTAAATGATAATCGTTATAGATTTTAGAGTTTTAAGTTATTTTAAAATGAGTGATAAAAATCCTAGTTGTTCACGTGAGTTTGAATCACTTATTGTAAGTGAAATAGATCGTCTTCATGATTTTGATTCCGATATTGAAGACTATAGCAGTGGTGTAAGTTATAGTTTGAGTCAAGTTAGTGATAGCGATAGTGACTTAGGAGATATTACTGTATCAGCAAATATTTCTCGTACACGTCTCACGTCTCGTACACGTGTACATATTAGAAAAACATCTATTTTTTTTTGTAAATATTATATTGAACTTTTTGCAAAACATACAACAACATTGGAAAATGAGAGGAACAGCTATTAGTAAGTACGCACTTCCATTTCATAGTTATAAATAGTATAATAATAGCTCTATTGTACAAAATACCACTTGACGCCACTCGGCGTCATCCACACACAACATCGATAATTAATGCTGTGTGCAGATGACGCCGAGTGGCGTAGATAAGTTTTTTTTTACAAAACCAATAAAAGTAGTGTTACTATATAGTAAACTATCATTTTATGACTTTATATGGATATTTGATAACATTTTGTGTGTCAGCACTGGCCTACCCTAGCTGTTTGCCATTCGCAGTGAACGTGTTAAGACAATGTCTTGTAATTTTAAATAAAACTTTCAATTTCATTAGGGTCAGCCGAACGTTTTTCGCCACAAATATTCAATTGTCGGATGCCATATTTCTTCTTCCATGAGACAATCCAACCTTCACTAGTACAAAAATTTTCTTCCCCATCCATAAACTTCTTGTTGCTTTCAATGGCTTTTGCTTGGAGCATTGGACCACTTATCGGGCTGCCCAAACTCCTCATTGGCACAAAGAACCTCATTGGCACAAAGAACGGGACTTCACTGTTACAGTACCAGCCCAACAAACATCACCATAGTTGGGGAATCAAACTACGGGTACTATGCGATGCAATATCTAAGTAGTGCCTCAGCTTCTACTGTTACAAGGGAGCTAAAACTGACTGACAAGAAAGAAATAAAAACATATGGTCTAGGCCTTATAGTTGTAAATAAGTTGATGTCTGATTGCAGTTATATAAACAAAGGATATCATGTTTTCTGCGATAATTTTTTTCTAGTTTGACACTTGTAAGAAGTTTGTACTCTAATAATATAACTATTTATATTAATGGAGTACTATTTTTGCTCATAGCTATTGACGTTTTGCTAACTTTGTAACATATAAGGTATATTATTTGTGTAATTATGCTGTATCTATTTGTACTATTGTAATGTACTATTGACAAGTCATCTACCTATCATAGTTGTTCTGTTTTAAGGTGTTTGTGACAAATGTATAAATAAATAATACTTTTTTATCGGGTACAATTAGAAGAATGAGGAAGGGTTTGCTTGATGGGGTGAAAGGACAGTTAAAAGTTGGAGAGAAAAGATATTTCAAACATGAAAACACTTGTATTTTAGCGTACAGGCAAAAAAAAAAAAAAACCTAAAGGAAACCAGTTCTCATTGTGTCATCAAAACCTGAGGTTTTAAATGTAAATATTACAAAGACGAGGCAAGGTAGAGAAATAAATGAATCAAAACCTCAAATGATCCACGATTATAACAAGCATATGGGGGAGTGGATCATTTTGACATGATACTATACAGTTACCTTGATGAACGTAGAACAGTTAAGTTTTGGAAAAAGGTAGTTTTCAACCTCTTTGCCAGAATGACATTGAATGCGTATGTTATATATAAAGAAAACTGCTAACAGCACAATGAAAAACCAATGTCTAGATATCAGTTTATTATTGGTATCATTGAAGAGATAGAATAAGAGTGGATGGCTGAGAAAAGCAGAGCAGCAGGTAGAGATGGCAAAGGTATGATGGATTGGCCTAGAGCAGGACTTTTTCTTCACTAATCAAATTACCTGGTAATAAGGTAAAAACATGTTGGGTTTAAAAGATCAAGAACTATGTTCTCTTTGCCAAGAGGGCTGCCACCCAATGTGTATGCCCAAACATGTTTGCTACTAGGCCATTCCAAATGTTAGCTTCGGACTTCCGTTTTTGTAAATATATAAACTTAATGATAAGTGTAAATAGTGTGAATGAATTTCTCATACAGTGGGAGTGGAACTATGTGAAAGAGATATTACATTGGAACTTATGTGAAGCCACTGGTAAGTGATTTTTTAATTTTGTTCTTTTTTTCTAAAAACCCGGACATGACATTATTATTTGAATTTGCAATACAGTAGAGTCTCGCAAACTCGGCCCTCGATAACTCGGCAGTCCGGATAACTCGGCCGCACAGAGGATTAAAATGGAAAAAAATTTAAATGTAAAAAATTAAATTATTTTGACCTTGTAAAACCAAAATACTACGCGAATGCGATAATATTGAATCTACGAGTGTATTCCCCGTGCGAGCGGGCATTGACCTTGAGCGTCAAAGTGTAACGGGACAGTTATTTCCCCCTCCTGTCACCGTCGCCGGCCGCCATATTCCTGAGTCAGTCTCGCTCGTGCATTCTCAGTCCAGTCCAGTCCAGTCCTCAGTCGAGCGCAAACCAGTGCAGAGTGCGCATCACAGTGGTCTGCTACATACAAGTCAGTGCGTCGCACAACGTTTATGTACTTTTGTTGGGAGTTAGTGGATTGTGCTGTGTTAGTGTTGTTAACTCATCATGGCAACTACATCTAAAAGAAAACAAGTAAACTTATCAATGGAACAGAAGTTGTGTGCATTAAAACGACTGGACAAAGGAGAAAGTGTAAGCAAGGTGGCTATGGATTTCGGGGTCGGCAAAAGTACAATCGGGGACTGGAAAAGAAAAAGAACAGAAATAGAAGGTGCTAAGCGAATTTGCAGTGAAACATTAAAAGAAAGAAAAAATATGACAGAAAGTGAATTCAATGAAGTAACTGAGGCACTGTACCTATAGTTTCGTCAAGCTAGAGAAAAAGGAACCCCAATTTCAGGACCAATATTGCAAGAAAAAGCAATAAAATTGTATGAGCTGTGTAAAAAGGAAGGAGATCCAGAATTTGTAGCAAGTATCGGTTGGCTTGACAGGTGGAAGAAGCGTTACGGTGTCAGGCAACTTACTGTATGTGGTGAAAAACTTTCTGGGGACATGACGGGTTTTTTTAAAATTCAAAGACCAATTTCAACAGCTTATTGAAAGTGAAGGTTTGACAGGCGACCAAATTTACAATTGCGATGAAATGGGGTTGAATTTTAGACTCTTGCCAAATAAAAGCCTAGCTTCGAAACATGAAAATTCTGCTCCTGGGTACAAGAGAAGCAAAGAACGTGTTACCGTCTTGGCCTGCTGTAATGCAACAGGGGATGATAAGCTAAAACTGTGTCTTATTGGTTAAGCTAAAAAGCCACGTGCCTTTAAACATATTGATGTAACCAGTGTCATATAAAAACCTGTCAAATGCATGGATGGATGGAGTAATCTTTAAAGAGTGGTTTTACCATAGTTTCGTACCTGCAGTTGAAAGACACATGAAACTGAAAAACCTCCCAAGAAAAGCACTTCTTATCTTAGACAACGCCTCTTCACATCCAGACGCAGATGAGTTACAAGATGGTGATTATAAAGACCATGTTCCTGCCCCCAATGTGACTGCACTCTGCCAGCCTATGGACCAGGGGGTTTTAGCCGCTTTAAAGAAGATATACCGCCGCAAGCTGCTGTCACATATTTTGGATGCCGTTGAAGATGATCAAGATTTGGTGAAAAACTTGAAAAAAATTGACTTATTAGACGTCATTGGATGGCTTGCAGATGCATGGCGTGAATTACGTCCTATTACGTTGGTGCGTTCCTGGAGAAAACTACTGGACAATGAAGGAAATGAGTTTGCTGACAAACCTGATGAAGAGGATTCTGGCCTAGTGGACTTAAGACAGGTTCCTGGTTGTGAAGATGCCAATGACTGTGACGTAACAGAATAGAAGGAGCAGGACACTGGAGAAAACATTCTTTCGGATGCGGAAATTGTTGAAGTTGTAAAAGGAAAAGAAGACAATGAAGAAAGCATTGGTGACTCTAATGAAGAGGATAAAAGCAAGCCTACTGAAATAAAAATGAGTCACAGCAAGGGACTGAAAGCTGTTGAAAGTGCGTTGACGTATTTTGAGCAGCAAGGTGCTTCGGCAATGGACATCCTGTTTCTCCGTCGTCTGCGTGACGATGCCGCTCGCAAGAGGGCCAGGTGCGGAAAACAAAAAACAATAACCAACTTTTTTACAAAACAATAATTTACAGGGTACAGAACTGTATTTGTTTTTCGTATTATGTTTGCCATGTTCCTATGTAGTGTTTAAATCAATTTAACTTCAAATGTAATGCCTTCTGTGGTGTATTTGACGAATAATAACATGATACATATAACCTATCAAAGGACTTTTATTCGTTTAAACCTACTTTTCCCGATAACTCGGCATTTCGCTAACTCGGCCGCCATTGGGTCCACATTAGGCCGAGTTTGCGAGACTCTACTGTAGTACAATTATTCCTTGGCAAACAGTTATGAAATTTATATATGTTGTAGCTAATAAAATATTGTACTGAAAAATGTCAGTTCCCACAGTAATATTCTTTTTATTTATCATAGTTATTCACCTCTAAATATATTTTTTTTTACTATAAAAACCTAATAAAACAAATTAAAAAATTATTTTCTGATTTAAATATAGTTAAAAGTACATTAATAAGTTAGAAAATTTTACTGTGCAAATTTTGGTATCAAAAACATTGTAATAGCTTGAGTATAAACAAAAAAAATGGCATTTTATATACACACACATAATAACCAAGAATTTAGCCTGCGGCGGTTTTGGAAGAGCAGTAAAAAATTAGTACGGAAATTGTGACAATTAATTTGTTCTCCCGGGTTAAAAGGGTTAAGAACACCAACAACATTCCTCAGCAACAAATGTTGATGGTGAGTTTAGTTTTGCTTTTATTACTGTATGCTTTGACTTTCAAGTATTCTGTAGAAGGACCTTTTATTTGTTAATATAATTATTTTTTGAGTTAGGAGGCTGATTTTTTTGTGTTGATAATTATGTGTGCATTTTAATAAAATAAGTTCTAACAGATTAACTCTTCTATGTTGTTGTATTAAAAAATGTCAACATAAATATGTATAATTTATTTTTATAAAATGCAACTTTTAATTTTGTTATAAAATAATTGTTATAAAGTGCAACTTTTATTTTTTTTTTATATAAAATAACAATCTTATAAAAACTTATACTATTTTTTCCTTGTAGACAAACTTATAAGCATTTTGGTGCCTCAAACATTATAGTAGCTTTAATATTGTCTACAAGATATGTTTTTTAGGCCGAATCCTAAAAAACTGGTCAAAATAGGTCCAGAGTTTTTCAACAGAACTTTGTAAAACTGGTCTTGGGACAAATTTTACCAACTTTATTTTGGGGTCCGGGATTCAAAGGGTTATGGAAAAATTTCTCACTATTTGAGTACCCACATCACTATGTTTAAGGGAAAAAATGTTTATCTGTTTTTCCTAATTTTCGTAACTTTTCTAGCTTTTCCTCTAAAAAAAAAAACGATCATATTCTTGTTTCTAAGATTGATCTCTTATGGAAAAAAAAGTTAGCCAAAAAAAATCGAAAGACCCATGTTCTATTTAATTACCAGTGCAAATAAATTTCACAAAATTCAGAACACAACCTTTCCATGTCAGGAAATGCCCTGTCCTTCTTACCTGATTGTATTCCCTGTCCTCATCCTTACCCATTGAGGAATGGGTCTATTTTGCTTCAGCTTCTTAGCGAGCTTCTGCTTAATCTTGAATGTCTTGTGAGCCGACTGAACACAACAAAACAAAATTTAAGAATTAATTTCAGTTATTCACTTGAAAATGCATCTTAATTTCCTATAATAGTTCATTTCTCAAAAGATAACATTTTCACAGTTTTATGTATCGTGCCTCTAGCTAAACTTATCTGGGCTAATTGGAGAAATAACTACTCTGTTTCTAAGTAATGCCCAATCCGTTATGGAGGAGTCCAGAACTCAACCGGGCTTATGGGTGGTGTGATGTTTTGAAGGAAATCGGAGCCGTTTTACCATTTATATATTATCAACTCATCATTCTACAATATGACAAATATAAATATGGGCTACAATAATATTAAAAAAGGATCTTTTTCATTAATTCACTACTACTTGATAAATATTCTATTGCTATAAAAACTGTTATCTAATCAATTTTACATCCACTGTGGTATTCCTTATTCGCTAGGAATCCGATACCGCTGGCCTTATCTTGCGCATTTGGCGGTAAGTCAATAATTGGATTTGATAGTTTGTGATCAACTTAGTACCCACCTAACCTAACCAAACCGTAATTGTGATAAAAAAATTAGGGGTAGTGAAATAACGGAAAAAGCAGTGTTAGTGAATTAATGAAGAGGTCCTTAGAAATTATTATTTTTTTGCAATATTAGTAGGCCTATAAGTACATATAAAAATTTAATGACTTTAAACGGTGTACGACTTCAAAATTTGTATGCCTCGTTATCAACACTTGGAACAGAATAAACTGATTTTGCCTAGTTAGCGCCAAAATACTGAAAAATAAATATTTTTTTGGCCAATCTTTAGGTTATGTACGGGGCAAAACAAACAAAAAGGGTAGTTGTGCACATTTTAGACGCTTCATGAAAGTTAACAGTTTTATCACATATAGGTAAAAAATCCTACTTTCTTTTATTTTCAACCAAAACCCGTTTTATAGCAAAAAAATGTATATATACTATTTTGGAGCAATTATGATTATTTCATATATTAGTTATTTTTTTCAGAATTTCTGTTTTTATTTTATGTGTTTTTTAGGAAAATTATTATTCATTTAAAATGTTAACTGATGATTCTGAATTCTAAACGCAATCATATGACTTACTTTTTACTGCTGAAAACGAACACATGATTTATTTCAATGGATTTACAATATTTGTACCCTAACAAATACGTAATAGAATCCTTCAATTGTTTAGTATGAAAATTCCCTAACAGTACTTCAATGTTCAACCAGCCAGCATACGCTCAATTGTCTTGACGCAGTACAACCAACCTTGTCAAGGTGCCTGGTCTGCTGGCAATCTACCGCCCCGCTGCATATACTTTATCTTGCGCCTTCAGTTTCTGAAACGACAATCTCACAACATTCTTCGATTGTTATTTATAATGAAGTCTAGAAGGCGTTCGAAAGCAGTTTTTTAGACAATCCATTCCTCTAGTTATGAGATAATGATTTAAAGTGACTTAATTGGACAAAAAACTAAATTGGACTAAATTGACTTAATTAATCTTTGGACTAACAATCTTGCTGTTACGTTATTAATTTGAAAATATGTTTAAATTGTCAATACCACTGTACGTATATGGGTGGGTGGGTGTTTCAATACCACTGTACGTGTATAGGTGTGTGAGTGGGTCAATACCAATGTACGTGTATGGGTGGGCGGGTGGGTCAGTGCCAATGTACGTGTATGGGTGGGCGGGTGGGTCAGTGCCAATGTACGTGTATGGGTAGGCCAGTGCCAATGTACGTGTATGGGTAGGCGGGTGGGTCAATGTAAGGGGTACATGTATGGGTGGGTGGGAGAGCCATTAGTACTGTACATGTATGGGAGGGTCATTAATAATGTATATGTATGGGTGTGGAAGGGTAAGGATTGTGAACCACTGTGAAAGGGGGAAAGCTATGAACTCCTGTGAAAGGGGAAAATTTGTTAACCACCGTGAAAGATGAAGAGTTATGAACCACTATGAAAGGGGAAGGGTTGTGAACCATTGTGAAAGGTGAAGAGTTATGAACCACTGTGAAAGGGGAGAGTTATGAACCCCTGTAAAAGGGGGAGAGTTAAGAACCCCTGTTAAAGGGGAATAGTTATGAAAACTCGATTTTAAATATTTATTTAAATTGTTTATATAAATCTAATAATTAATTGTCTAATATTAATTATTAGATTTATGGATTAGAAAGCATTGATTTCAGTTTACAATGGTTGTTACTCGTGGAATGGTAAATGTTGTAATGCCTATATTTGATAATATTTTTATTAATAATCCATCTTGATGGTGAGGCTGAATCTATTGTTACAAATATCTGCCTTAACTTCCAAAAGACTTGACACTATTAATCCTCACGTAATTATGACCGATCTTAGCCTCAATATATCAGATTTGATCAAACGTTTAGATAAGGCTATAGAATCAAGAAACAAATCTGAAATAGTACTAGATTTGTTAATGAACTGAGGGGTGAAATTCATATTTTGCAGTCTGGGTTGGATGAGGAAAAGAAATTAAGACGGATGGAACTCAATGACTATTTTAATAAAATTGACATAATTACAGAAGAAAGGTGTAATATGGTTAAGGAAAATAATGTTATGTCTATTAACTTAATAACCTTAAGTCTAAATTAGATGTCCTATCCGATGAATATTTCAACCTAAATTAATAATTATGATAAAGTTAGTATTATTAATAAACTTAAACTTTAAATTAGAGTCCGCCAGGAAAACATACTCAGAATTGTCAAATATTGTAAGTAGCCTCAAGTCATCTGATAAGGATAGGACTGATTTTGACAAATGGCTGGAAGATTCTACTCTCCAATCATATTTCTCTTCACTTAACAATAGTAATACAGCTCGGGCGACCATGTCACTATTTCTTGGGCCTGCTATTACTGAACTATTAAAACACGCCTCTCCTGATATTTTGTCCCAGCAACTAAATGATCTACACATTTTTATAAGTATGTGTTCTGTGTAAATAATATTAAAATA